>BBXU01001838.1:0-12011 GCA_001598975.1 Parachlorella kessleri
CCCCCCCCCCCCCCCCCCCCCCCCCCCATTCTCATGCTGATATGCCATCATTCTGGCTTGTCCCGGCATCCCCAAGCCGACAACCAAGTGGCATTGGGTGTCCTACAGTTTCAGCACCAGGCCGCCACCTAGCTTACGCCCTGTCCGGGGTCGGCCGTGCGGGGCGCCCCCCTACCTGGACCAGGCCCTTGTACTCCGCCACCCTCTCCTCCAGCTCCTGCTGGGCTGGCTTGGGCAGCGCGGAGGCCGAGTACATGGACCCCTGGTGCCCCCGCCCGCGGTCAAAGTGCAGTATGCACACCTCGTCTGCAGGGGGCAGGGAAGCAGAGGCGACATGCCATGTGGAGGGCAGAGCCGAACCGGAACCACCAGCCACCGGGAATTGATCTGTGTCTGCAAGGGGGAACCCTCACATTTCCCAGTGAGGTGCCAAACATGGGCTGGGGAAACCCTGTGCAGCCAAGCAGGACCCATGTTCCGGGGGCATGCAGGCACGGCCGGTGTGCCATACCTATCACCCCCATTTTGTCTGGGGGGTACTGCAGCAGGTGGGCCCACACAAAGTCCAGGCCCCAGCCGGACCACGCGTTGTACAGGGTGGGCTGCACCACACCCAGGAAGAAGTCCAGGGGGAAGGTGGGCGACATCACCTGCAGTGGGAGTACCACAGCAGGGGGTTACAGCCACATGTTTCTCAGCATTAAGTCACATGGCGCGCCTTGCTACGCCATGGGACGAGCCGCTTCGCAGGGTCACAGCAGTTGGGGGTGCTTGCACCCCTGTTGATCGTGTGCAGCAGAGATGTGTGTCTTGTTAGCAAAAACTATCCAGCTAGGTGCCCTGGGGCGACGAGACCCCTGTTGTGCATTCTCAACACCTCACCTCAATGAAATTTGTATAGTGCAGCAAGCAATTGCGCCGCTGCCTGACGGCATCATAGACTGAGAAAGCTCTGTACCTGTCGCACACTGCCGGCTGCAGGGCACCAGCAACTACCGTCAGGATTTGGGGCACCAAGGCTGGACATCGCAGCCGGCTGTGCGAAGAGGTACGGGGCAGGCACGACCCGACGAGTGTGTGGTCGCTGCAGGAAGGCACAGGCTGCGATGGGACTGCAAGCGCTCACCCCCACTGATTTGCAAAGGAGGCCAGCCAGGTGCGTAGCGCCCCTCACCTGCCCCATCAGCAAGTCATATGCCTTCATGTAGTGGAACAGGGTATTAAACACGCACGTGTCTACTTCCAGCAAATCATCGTCTGCAAAGGAGATGTACTCCCACGGCCTCTCAGCCAGCAACTCCCTCCACTCAGGGGACTGGGTCATCAAATACACAATCCTGCAGGCGTGGTACCATGCATCTCCGGTTAGAGCGCATCAAAGCAGGGAGCCAAGTCCAGGCACGCAGGACACCATCAGGACTTGCCCCCGGGCACGAGCTTCCAGTAACACAGCGGTACAGTGCCTCTGCAGTTCTTGGGCAAGCTATCTCAACCTTTAGTCACTTACCGCCACTTGGGACCACGCAAGTTGAAAACACGGTAGCAGTCTGTGCACGCTGCAGGCTCCTTGGAATAGTTGATGAGGACCACTTCAAACGTCCGCTGCCGCTTGTGGGACAACCACCTGCGCCACACAGGGCGGCATGGCCAAGCTCCATGAACAGAGGTTGTGCCCCCTGAGAGTGAACACTACAACCTCAGCAACAACCTTCACCGGCAAAGCGAGGACTGGCTGGCGTCATTTGGCAGTTGAACCACGCACTCGCCAGGCACCCATACTCACCCTGAGGGCTTGAATTTGTTATCTGCTGCTGTCACAACCAAGTTGAGCCGCTGTGCCTTGTGGACTACATGCCGGTTTCCCTGGCACCCTGGACGCGCTGCCCCTAGCTCGACAGAGCCAAGCTGCTGCTGCTGCCGTTGTTGGCTGCTGGCACGCTCTTTATAACTAGCAAGCCAAGAAAGAATCTGCGTCTTATTTACCCCTGCACTGGGACCCTTAGTCGAGTCCCACCGACCGTGGGGTTTGGCGGAGTGCAAGTCCCTCTGCTGCCCACCCACGCACGCAAGCAGCAACGAAAATGTTAAGGTCGCCTGGATAGCCAGCCTCATCGCTTCAGCAAGTTGGGCAGAAGCGCAGGACGTCAATCACATGGCATGGTAATCTGGTTAAGGGGAGGGTCTCTTCTTACATCTTGCACGTACAATGGGTCATCATCCCATGCCCAGATGCCAATGCGATGTGTTGTAATGCTGGTTTTACACCGTCCGAGCCCAGGTATCCTATTCTGGGTATCGTCCAAGGAAGCTTCACACAGCAGGTTTTGAGCTGCAAACAATGAACAATCCTTAAGCACCAGAGTCAACAGAGAGTACCTACACTTCTTAAAGCCAGAAAGCAAGTGGCAATAACGCACTCAACATCAATAGAAAGGCAAAGCAGTTTGAAACGCCTGTGAATTTGCATATAAAATACTATTCAGGTGCAGCCAGTTCTGCAGGTATAACATCACGAAGGTACTCAACCAACCTCGTCTGCCTATGCAATCGGTCTGCGTTGCCCATGAGGGCCAGCAACTCACTGCTGGAGGAAGAAAGAAAGTGCCTGACCCAGCTGCTCTAGCTTCATCTCAGCCTGCCCTTCTTGGAGATTGACTTTCCGCATTAACAACGCTGCCGCATCGCGCCCCAGAACCTCCTCAACCCCAGCACGGGCTGCCTCCAAACTCTGCTGCATGCTCAAGCCGTTAGGGACACCGTCAGCCTCAGCAGCAGCCTCAGTACCTTGGCTACCAGAGACCTCACTGCTGTTGGCTGCCCCAACAAGAGAAGGAGCCACATGTGTCATCAGCAGGTTGAGAAATCGGGCGCCCCAGCTGCGCACTTTGTCGGCTGCGGTGGGGCTCTGCAGAAGGGCGCTGACCTGCATATAAGCAGTGTATATTTAGCTGGGAAATTGCAGATTCCTTGACGGGATTCTTGGCAAGCACGGTTGCGCAAAAAAAATCGCTCAAGGCAGCACACGGCAGACGCGCATAGGCCTCTGTACTGGAAACAAATAATCGGGCTAACACTCTGGCACAGGGGCAAGTTGGAGACCATATCACATACACCAATGGCAGACACTCCATACTTGCTGCACCGCGGACCAAATTCGCCAACCGGGTCACTCACCTGCTGCGGGCCATCATTTTGAACCAGCATCTGGAAAGCAGGTGGGTAGTTGACTTGCAGGCTGAGCAGCGTGTCCAGGCAAGCACATGCCAGTTGTGGCTGAGCAGCAGGTAGGCAGTCCAAGAACAACTTGATGATGCCGCTGTCACACATGCTGCTTTTAGCCATTGGGTGTACCATGCATGCTACCTGCGGTAGGAGTTTGACAGATGTGCCATAAAAGGCTGGGTTCACGTTAGAGGCGTACTCCTCGTTCATGGCCAGCAAAATGACGACACCTGGCACCCCTCGTGCTTTCCTTATGACATCAGTGCGCCTTTAAACCCCACACCACCAGGAGCGCCACAGGGACAGGCACTGCGATTGCTGCCTTGGCGGAACACTCCAACTTCACCCTATAATCTTCAGACGATGAGAGGGCGCCTGACGATCAAACCCACCTGCACCACTGACAACAATGCAACGAGTTCCTGCTCTGTTGTGTCCTGCGGTGAGGCCAAGTCGGCCGGGTCGGCTGCAGCGTTCCGCCCCACACTCGTCAGCCCCAACCGCAGGCTGCGCAGCAGTCTGTCCCAGCATGCGGCTCGCAGCAGCGCATCCAAAACCGGCCCCGCTTTGTTCAAGTCACCCAGGTGTTCCTCCAGCAGCTGGGACATGTGAGAGAATGCCGCCTGGCGCACAAAGCTTATTGGACTCTGAGCTGCAGGGGGCGCAAGCAGGGAAGTGTGGAAGATCAGAACTGTCCAGGCTGCTTGCGTGTGGGGGACAACTGCCAGGCAAGCACAACGCTGCGCAGGTAATACAGGGTGCAGCTGTCTGCACCTATTGCAATTAAAAGGCAAACCCACCTTGCTGCAAGTACTGCTGCAGCTCGTATTGCAGCGCCAGAGAGACACATTCCCTGCAAGCCGCAGCTCACTTCCTGGGTCAGAGCCTGCCAGGGAGAGAAGCCCGCTAGCCAAGGGAAAACACGTACTTTTGCAGGGAACTCTGCAACAGTGCCAGTGGTTTTGGCAGGTCGCTAAACTCCATGACAACGCCCCACTTGCTATTTGTTGGTGGCCCAGCACTGCGAGCTGCGTGTATGCACTGAACGGCCCGTGACCGCCGGGTCAGGCCGGCTGCAAGATATACACTGGGTTTGCCTGAATCGTAAAATTGATATGAGGAGTTTTGGATGTATTGCCAGTGAGTCACATGGCAGTTAGGCTGAGTCATGTCTGCCAGGGGGGGGATCGAGGGAACTAAAATGGCAAGGCGGGATGCAGTTAGGCTATGCATCTTGGCTGAGTTCTGATCCTTGAAACTTTGGTCCACTGGCATGTCAGACGTCCAATACTTCACAATTTGAAAGAGCATACTCGGGCTACAAAGGGCACCGGCATGAAGCAGACGAGCAAGAAAGTTGCACACGCTGCAGAAAGTATTGAGTGTACCAGGTAAAGGGAGTACAAGCAAGAGTAGGAAAGGTATACACTTCAACAAAAACAACCGTCAAAGACTTTGAAATGATTTTTCTCAGACAATTCACAGTATGACGTGAGCGAGCGCAGGTTCCTATTACACAAAATGAGTGCACCAGGATGCTCATAGGGAAGAAGCATACAAAACCCTAGCTATCGACTCTGCTGCTGCTGCTGCCCCTGCCACCGCTGATGCTGCCCCATGTTGTCCTCCAACACCTTGGCCGCAGCCTGCTCAGCACTCCACTACACAGCGTGGCCAGCTGTGCAACCTCTGGATCCTCGACCACCGGCCCAGCTGCAGCAAAGAGCTTGTCGGTGCCGATGCGAGATGCATTCACCAGCACTGTGGTGGACTTTGGCAGGCCATAATGCAGGGCTCGGTACTCGCGGAGGTAATAAGAGAAGGTAGATGAGCCTATGCCCACAAGGCGCGTGGCACGAGCCAAGACCAGGAAATCCACCAACGCCAGCTGCTCCGAGTTGAGCTCTGCAGGTGTGTGAGTGCCAGGGTAAGTGGTGGGTGCCCAAGGCGGTCGAGCACTCATGCGTGTTGAGCACCAGCTAGAGCCCAGAACTGGAGACGTGCCGAGTGTTTAGCAGAGCAAACTGAGCGCACACATCATGCACCACTGGCTTCACAAAGCAAAACTCACAACATCGGCACCCGCAGCTGAAGTGCAGCAGACCTTATACCAGCTGGCTGCCTCCTTCCACCGCAAACACCGCTTTTTCAGCAGTATGGATTCCCTGCAACTGTTAGGGCTGCACAACCCACCTTTTAGCTCGGCCTCGGGCAAAAACTCCTCCTTGTGGTGCAGGCTGCTTGCGATACCGCGGTGCAAGAGTATATCCTGCGTTTCCTGCCACTCGCCCGCCGCACCATAGGAGAGCAGGCCGCAGGCCACATACAGAGGTGTCCTTGTATTGTAGCCTGCTGCTCTCATGGTGAGCACGTATTCGTGCCACACTTGCTGCACAACAGTCAAAATGAGTGACATCAACAAGAAAGAGCGTCATGCACCATAGCGGGCCATATGTCTGAGCGGATGGCTGCCCTAACACACAGTTGCCATGCTTCGCACAAAACCCCATGCAAGCTGCTACACCCAAAGCTCAACCATCCAGTACATCCCAGCAAAGGTAGCACAACTTTGCGCTCAACCACTTTTGTTCCAGCACCGATGCCCTGTGCCTGCAAACATGTACTTGCCCACACCAGATGATAGCAGAGCACAGCTACACAGCGGGCCAGCACGCTTTCCACCGCGGCTCCCATGACGGTCGCCCGTCCCAATGCGAAAGGCATCTGGCACCCACGCGCCACACGGCACCACACAGCATGCACAGTGCTCACCCCCTTGCCCCCCATGATGGCTGCCCAGTCGCGCGCATCATTCTCCACTCGCAGGTGCACTCCATTGAAGGGTCGCCTGCCGCCCTGGCTCAGCTGCTCAACCACCCTCTCCGCCAGCGCCTTAAGCGTGGGACTGAAGGCCAGCGACTGAGCCACCTTGCTCACCAAGGGAAGGGCACTGCAAGCAGGCCGCAGCGGAGCCGAGTGAGTCTGACAAGGAAGCATGTGCGACCACCGTCCGTCAAGGCTGCACAATCTGCCATGACAAGAGGTGTCCTAAAACCGAGTGTAGACAAGCACTTGGAGCTTGGAGCTTCTCCTCTCCAAACGCGCGGACTGGGTTGCCCACGCTCACGAACGCCTGGGTTGCAGTGCTATGGGCAGCTTGGATGGCAATGCAAACCGCACCCCACAGGTGCAGCCCCCAATCACAAGGTACAGCCCCTCCCCCCGCCTCGACAAAAGGCGGCCTTCACCTCGCTCACCCAGGGCTTGAAATTACGGCAGCACAGGCTCGCTTCCACCCACCTGGCTGTGTTGATGGCAAAGAATGTACAGGGCAGGTCCACGACGACCACAGGCGGTGGCCCCGCCCTCCCCCTGCCGCCCTCCCCCAGCTGCATCGCTGACAGCAGGGCCGTCACATTAGTCACCGCTGACCGTGCCATGGCTTCCAGCTCCCACAGCTCGCGGTGCTTCAAGTACACGCCCGACAGCCGGGTGACCGCGCCGCGGTCTGTCACACCCTCAGGCAGCCGCTCGTAGGCCGGGTATGCGCTCTCTGGGATGGTGATGTCCGGGAAGGGCTCCAGCTGCGGCGCCTGTGAGGCAACACACAGGCAAGGGGCTTGTGGGGAGGGGTGGCACCGGGGATTTGGCACAGGTGGCAGGGAGGAGGGCTGGTGTGACACTCTAGCAGGCTGAGGCAGGCACACCTTGATTGGTCTCCCTGCACATCCCTTGCCAGCTGAACCCCTTGCGCAGGCAGGCTGTATCGCAGTGGTGCTAGACTCATTACCCACAGCACGGTACCCGCCCTACCACCCAGCTCACCTCCAGCACTTGGATGCCCAGGCTCGCGCAGACAGCCTTTATGCTCGCCACGTCCAGAATCTTCTCTGTGGGGATGGGAGACCACTTGACCTCGTTCTTCTCCTTGGAGATGTGGAAGTAGTGCTCAAAGCTGTCGCGGCACACCGCGGGCGGCAGCACGATATCAGCTCTCAGCACTGCCGCCAGTGTGAAGGCTGCGATGTGGCTGTACTGCTGGTTTATGAGACCTGCAGCAGCAGCCCCAGTTCTTGCACATGCGGAGCGGCGTGGTTGTTGCGACACCTTCCAGTGTGACTGGTTGCCCCACAATCTAGCACGCATAGTGACACTCGAGCACTGCAGTCCGTGGTTTCAGGGCTGAATCCAGCGGCAGCAAGGTCATGCAACAGGGACCCACCTGTGCAGGCCGTGTAGCGCAGGAGAATCCTTGGTGTATTACTGCGGCGGTGTGCCGACAGCTCCGGATTAGCGTTCTGCTCTAGCGTGATTGTCAACTCCTGCAAGCTATCAGACCTGCTGCCATCCCGCAGCAGCACCCTTGCTGTGGTGGAATTGCCCTGGCCAGTCGACACGGTTGTTGTCAGCGAGATGGTTGTGGTGGCCCTGTGGTAGCTGGTTAGAGCGACGAAGCCAACGAGAACAATGGTGCTCAGGAGGAGCCTGTCAAGAGCCCTCACGCCCCATGACGGGACTTGCCTAGGATGGGGCTCTACAAGCACCCGCATCAGCTGGGCAAGCTCACTTACGCATAGGAGCCTGACCAAGGCATTCTAGGCCAATCGCTAGAACGAGGTTTTGCTAGAAGCGGTTGCGGAACAGTTGTCATGCATGCAGCCGTCCTGCTGCGCCACAGCACGAGGTGCCTGGATCCCTAAAGCGTGTGATCAGACCTCCAGACTCCAGGCCCATCAATCGGCACTTGGAGATGGGGCTACGGAAGCCAGGCTTTGGGCAGGTAGCCCTGGCCCTGGCCCTGGCGACATGTCTTCAGTCTTGTGAGGCTGTCTCATGGAGACTCTTTGCTGGGAGGTGAGTTAGCCATCAATCGGTCGTTGTGCCTGCTGCCCTGGAACAGCCATCAGGCTGCATTTTGCCGCCAAGCCCTGATCAGCGTCATGCTTGCTCCCCCTGCAGGGAAGAGTGCCTGACGGTAAGCTTATGCCTTATAGCTATGCCACAGAGCTGGCCTATCTTCTTATCAAAGTTTAACTGAGGCACCTGACTGCACCTCAGCGCCCTCCCGGTCAGTAACCTGTATGCTGCCGTGTATGCAGGAGTTTATGCCAGACTATCAGGTATGCACAGACGGGTTCTTTCCACGCAGACGGGTTTTTTCCACCTGTCAAAAATGCCACATAGCCCTGAGGTGGAGGAAGCCCTGATTGCCTGGCATGTCCTGGCCGGCCAGCTTACGTCCCTCCAACCTCTGCGTAAACAGGATGTGACGACATGACTGCCAAACACAGCAACATACCTGGTGGCCTTGGTACCACGGCACGCAGCAAGGGCAAGCATATGGAGGCAGAATGTATGAATTGCTTAAGGATGAATTACGGATATTGTGCTGCAGTGGGCGATGACTCAGAACAAAGACCCAGCAGCGACCTCCACACAAGTGCTCATAGACATAGGCATAGTAGTGAGTCGCCCGAGTAGTAGTGGAACAGGAGGTGGCCAACAATCCTGACAGCTTGGGGGCTGGTTGTTGTGAGCAAGCTTCGCATGTCACTGAGGGCAGGTCACAGGTTTGCAGTGTCACTTGCCTGGAAACGCTCTGACTCATTGAGGACAGCCGTGCTGTCGGGCATGCGCCCTTTGCCGCCTGGGCCGGTCCTTCTATTCCCCGCCAGCACATCCTGGAGGGCGCCTGCTGACTCGACCCCACCGCAGATAACCAGCCGGTATGGCAGCGAGTCCAACAGGGCGGCGGTGGACCTGGCCATCTACGACCCGGCGGGGGCGGAGATCCACAGGGAGGAGGGCATCAGCGAGACGGAGCTAGCCGTGTCGGGGGAGGGGGGCCAGGTGGGCGTGATGTCGTTCATGCACCGGCTGGCCGGCGCCTCCGGCCAGGCAGCTGGGCAGCTGGGTGCGCTGTGGGTCTCGCACTTCCCCGACCACCTGTCGGTCTCCCCCGTTGGCAGTCTGTGCTTGCCCTGGCAGGACGGCGTGGCGGCCGGCTGCAACAGCCTTGTATGGGCAGGGTGGGCAACTGCTTTGCCCCAGACTGCAAGGGTGGCACCTGTGCAGCATGCTTGGAGCCGTGCTGGGGCTCCCTGCACATCAGGCGAAGCATGCCCTGGGCTACTCTGCTCAATTTGGCGCCTTGATCTGACCTGGGGAATGCACCGGGCTCCTCCTGGGCTCCCTTGCCTGCGACCGTCTGCCACAGCTGCCGCCTTGCCCGGTTACCGACACGCCCGCCTGGTATGGCGGTGTGCTTGTGCTGAGCAGGGCCCCTGGCGCGCCTGCTTCCGCGTGAGCCGGGGCCAGATCTTGCGGCCGTCGGTGATTGTGAAGGTGTCGTACTTCACCATCAACCAGATGACGCTGGTGGGGACCAGCTTTGAGTGGGAGCGCGACGCGGCCAAGCTGGGGGTCAACCCGGGGCAGATGGACACCACCGCCCTGGGTGAGCCACTGGGGGCCCAGGCTTTTGCTGGGCGCGCTTGCTCTGGGAGGCAGTGCAGGGTTTGAATATCGCCGCTGTTGGGCTCCCTGGCTGGTTCACAGGGGGCATGCTAGGCTGAGGACGGCGTGCGGGCTGCTGGTAGGACGCCTGCCCGCCGGGAGTGGCCGTTCAGCAGAGTCGGGCAGGGAGGGAGGGGTCAAGGCGGAGAGGTAGAGGGGGGGAAGGGGCAGAGGGAAGGACGGGGGAAGAAGGGGGAACGGAGCAGGTTTTGGCGATGATGAGGACATGCTGACTGTGGCTGCGTGGTTGGCTGTAATGCTGGTAAATGGGGGCATATGCTTGCTGGGTAGGCGGCCACCAGGCTGGCTATAGGGGAGCGGTTGAGGCGCTGCGAGAGGTATCATTTCGCTGCTGAAACGGCGCGGCTGCCACAAGTAACGGCGCATGCATGCCTTGCCGGTACGCAGTTGTACAATGTGCTGGGACGGGCGCACCCCTGCTTCACGCTGCCTCCCTAACCTATCCAGTATGACCTGATCTTCCTGCTTGAAATTGTGTCTTGGTCTGGTACAGGCTCTGCTGAGCAGGTGGCTGAGCTGTCCCAGGGCCTTCAGCGGCTGGACCACCTGCTACTCAACGTGACTCATGAGCAGCGGTACCTGTACGCCCGCTCTGTGCGCCACCTGCGCACGGTGCAGAGCACCCACTCGCGCACGCTGTGGTACCAGCTGCTCATCTACTTCTTCATCGTCCTCACATCCTTTGCGCAGGTAGGCTGGGTGGGGTGGGTGTTTTGGATGTGTGGTGTAGGGGGGCGTGTGTGTGTGGGGTGGGGGGGGGGGTGTATAGAGACTGTGCACCCAGTGTGTAGCGGGGGGGATGCATGTATGAATTGCATCGCAACCGCGTTGAGCAGAGGGGTGGGCGTGTGGCAGGAGAAGGACGACTGTGCATGGGAGGTGGGTGGGTGGGTGGGAGGACGTCGGTTCCAGTCATGGCGGTTACTGGGCTCGGGAGGGGTATGTGGGTGTGTCTGCGGGAAGGACCTGCCCGGCTCTGAGCTCTCCAATCTTTGGACCCGCCGGGTTCAGCTGGCAGCGCTTAAACTGCCGCGTCATCTGCATGGTGCAACCAAACGGGCCCCCATTTGGAGCGTGGCTGGGTGGCATGCCTTGGTGTTACCATTGTTGTGCTCCTCTTGCGCTGCTGGGCCCTCCTCCACCCTCCGCCTGACATGCATGTGTATGGATCCGCCCCTGCACGCAGGCGGTTGGTGTGCGACTGATGTTTAAGAACAACCGGAGAGGGCAGGGCCTGATTATTTAGGCCACCGGTGCGTGGAAGCTTTGAAGCCTTGACAGGGGTTTGATGGCCTGACTCGTGATTGACCTGGTCCTATTTGTAACAACCCAGTCTTGGGCAGTCAACCACCGTGTCCAGTGACCGGCTTTGGCCGACCCCCGAGTCTTACAGGTGCGGGCAAGTTGATTGGCAAAGGGGCAAACGAGCTAGAGTCACAGTCTGCATAGGCAGTAGCCCGGCCAGCACAGAACGTTTACAAACAAATTGCAGGCAACAGAGGCGCTCGTTTATACCGGAGAGAGCTGGTTTCCGCAGGTGCAAGCAAGCTAGCTAGGTAGCTGGCGAACAGTGTTCCAATGTCCCATACGCTCAGCAGTCTCAAAAGTTTTCCGTCGGTAGCTGAGCAGAAGCCAGGACGTTCCCAGCAAGCCCCAGAAAAGACACCAAGACCCATCATAAGTGTGCGTTCTTTCTAGATGCAACCTAGCAACCCCCCCATCAGCCAGACCGCTGGGCTGCTTCCTGGCGTACCCAGTAGCGGCCAGTGGGCCAGTGCAGCATCACAAGCAACGTCAACGCTGCCAGCGCGATACCGGGAAGAGAAAAGAGAGTTTAGGGGTACATGCATCCATTCCTTGGACGGCTGCGTGAGCCAGCTATGCATTGTATCCACCCACACTCTTGCACTCTTGCAAGGGTAGGGTTTAGGGCCCAACCATCCACTTGGTCAGCCAGCAGACAGGGCAGAGGAAAGGATGGTGGTCGCGGCGCCAGCTACTTAGGCCTGGCGGCAAGGCTTGACATCCCAGATCTCCTGCACACAGCACCAACAACACTTCCGGAGGCATGAGCGAGGGCATGGGGCAGCGCTGGGTGCGGCAGAGTGCAGGTGACCCGCAAGCAAGCGCGCCCAGCGATGTCACAGCGGGTGCCCCGCCCTGCCACGCTGCATGCCTTCCAACGCATGCACACTCCCAACTGCCAGGCGCACCTTGCTGCATGGTCTTGCTGCTCAAGACACCCCCCCCCC
>BBXU01001841.1:0-19606 GCA_001598975.1 Parachlorella kessleri
TGGGGGGGGCAGTGGTGGGGAGTGTGTTTGGGCGGGTGGACGGCCCTGCAGTGGGTTAGGGGTGGTAGTTGCTGTGGGGAAGTCGGTTTACTGGGTGTTGGGGAGCAACATGGAGTGCAACTGTGTTTGTTGTTGGGTTGTGCAGGGACGTGACATGGTTTGCTCGACTGTAAACCAACTTGGGCTACTATCCCTGAGCTGCTCAGTCACTCTTACTCTTCTGCACCAGGGGGCGATTCACAACTATGTCAGAGGGCCTGTGATGCGTTGGGCTCCCTCGTGCCAACAGCAAGGGCATGGGAGGTGCCTCTAGGGGCCTCAACCCTGTGCTGCTGCCTGCCCCCTGCCGCAGTGCCTGCAGCTGGCCATCGCGGCGTGCAGGCCTGGTGTGCGGTACCGGGAGATCGGCGACATCATCACCAAGCACGCCACCGCCAATGGGTGAGCTGGGGCTGCTGCCTTGGGTGCTGTGCTTACCGTCATCCCCCGCAGTGTGTTTGAGTTTGTCTGCGCAACATAGTGGGGTGTGCTGGAGGTGGTGATGCAGCAGTCGTCTAAGGCATGGATGTGGCAAGCATCCAACTGACAGTGATTAGAGAGGAGGTACGGGGTTCTCTGACTACGTACGCACTTTGTGTGCTAGCATGGGGATTGAAAGCGCAGCTGAGTAAGGACCTTGGTTGTATGCCGCAGGTTTAGCGTGGTGAAGACGTACTGCGGCCATGGCATCGGCGACTTGTTCCACTGCGCGCCCAACATTCCCCACTATGCCCACAACAAGGCCAAGGGGGTGATGCAGCCGGGGCAGACCTTCACAATAGAGCCGTGAGTGGCGTGTAGGCCCTGCTGGGATGTTGGTGTTCGTATGAGCCCGGGCATGGCTCAGCGTGTTGCTGTGAACAAAGTCCAGTTGAGGCGTCAGGCCGGCCGCGAATGGGAGACCCTCTCGGGCTGGCTGTGTGCAGGATGATCAATGTTGGCAGCCACCGAGACAAGACATGGCCGGATGGATGGTGAGTTGCTGCTCTACCCAGCAGCTTGCCCCCACCGTGTGCCTTTTGGAATTCTGGTGGATGAGGAGAGTAGCGCACAGCGTCGCTGACTTCGGCGCTCTGATATGGCTGTTTGCTTTCATGCATTTTCCTTTTGCTGCTAGCCTGCTGCTGCGCATGCTGCATGAAATTGGTTGCTGGCGTTGGTACAAAATTCAGTGGATTGCAGTCTGTTGGAGGGAAATCCAGTCCTCAGTTGTTTTATCATGACTTCTGAAAGCCCCCTGCTACTTCACATATTGGCACGGCCGACACTGGCGCAGGACCGCGGTGACGGAGGACGGCAAGCGGTCAGCCCAGTTTGAGCACACGCTGCTCATAACCAGGGACGGCTGCGAGGTGCTCACACACCGCCTACCCACCTCGCCGCCCCTCTGGTGGGAGAAGGTGTGAGAGGGCGGTGCCTCATGCAGCCCAGTCAGCGAGCAGGACTTGGCTGGTAGTGGTATGCTGCCTGGTTGTTGCTGTATGGTTGGTATGAGATCCACAGCATGCAGAGCAGGATGCGCATGGGGCATAGCCCCTGGTCCAGGAAGGCAGTGGAGTACCGGCCTGCGGCTGCATTTTTGTTTCCCTTGGTGGTACTTTCTTGTATGCTACTTTCTGCCCAAAAACTCCTTGATATTGGCGCTACGTGAGGCACCTGCCGCCAGAAGAGGCGTGGAAGGCTGTACAGCGCTTTGCCACCGAGCTATGCCAGACTGGAAAACCCGTGGGACCTTGGCCTTTAACCCAGGTACCGGTCCTAGCAGGCAAGGGGTAGGTTCAGCCCTGAGTCTGAGCTTCTTCAACCACACCTTATTAAGCGCATGGCCCGCATTGGCGTTTGGTGGGCACTAACCTGTCCTGACCAACCCATTGTGACTACTGCTGCTCCGTCGTCCTCCTTTTAGCCGTGGACCCTTGCCGGCACGCACAACAGGGCCACAAGTCTTGATGACATGCTGAGCCCAGTGACGAACCCCGAGCTGTTGGTAAGGAGCTTCACACTCTGCCTTTATTTTCTCAAGTGATCCCGTCCCACCCGTTCCTCTTGAAGGGAGCCCTTTGCCCCTTGATATGCAGTGGGATTGCAAGAGAGCGCCAACAGCTGCAGGGCAGGGGCAAAGGACAGCTGTTAGCTGAGGGCTGTCACAATAAGGTCGATAATTTCCCTGTGCCCTGGCGATAGCAACCTGTCAAATGTGATACTCCGGTTTCAAGCCCTTAAATGGCTAGAAATGCCCTTTTCTCACTTCAGCTCAGAGCATGGTCAAACTCGCTCTGGCTGGGTCTCCCACTTCAGCTCATGTCCTCCCCAGCCAACCTTGCCAAGTTGGGAATCTGATACCGTGCATCAAGCTGCAGGCTGTCGAGGCTAGCTGAGGATGCCAGCGAGCTGTCACGCCAGGTCAACGCAAGCTAGTCGTAATTAGAAGGGGCAGCTACCATCGTCTTCGCTTGAGCTCACCTCAGCGAGCCATGTCGCCAGACCGGGACTGGAGCTCCGCAGTACCCTGCCCTATATCTTGTGCCAGGTGCCACAGTCCAGCCACCCTGCAATGCCCCAAGTGCCTAGAGCTCAAGCTCGAACGAGACCTTGGCTCCTACTGCTCCCAAGAGTGCTTCCAAGGTGACGCAGATAACAAATGGCCCTTTCTGTACAGTCTCTCGTGACACCGTGCTGTGGCAGTTGCTTTGTAACTTACGCAAGTTTTGTCAGTTGGCCGCCAGGCAGGCACGCTCGCCCGTTTGCATCCGAACGACCGCGACAGCAAGTTATGTGTGCTTGCAGGAGAGCTGGGTGGAGCACAAGAAGTTGCATAAACCCTCGGTAGACGGGTGGCACTACTGCACCCAGGGGGGCAAAGGGCGCAGCCTCAACATGCCCGACTACAGGTGGACGGGGCCCCTACGGCCGGCCAGAGTAGGGCCGCCACGGCCGGTGGGTGGGCGGGGATAGGAGTGACACGCTGATGAAACCTCCGGGCTGCTTGCTGCTCTGGGTTGCTAATGTGGTGACTATGCTGGGTCCTGGCTGGCCTGTCTCATCTCCTCTGCGCATCTTTGTTCCATTGTGGTCAACCATACGGGCAGGCCTGGCACACTACACTCCCACTGATGACAGCTGCTGCCGATGAGTGCGGCGTATTTGCCCACCATATGCTGCTCCTCCTGTCCACCTCCCGGCCATATCAACAGCAACCCCTGCTCTTGCTGACACATCGATAATTTGTGGGTGATGCTGATTGCCTGACCTGCAGATCCCCGATAGCATCCCCAAGCCCAACTATTACCGGGGCGGCTATCCCACCAGTGAGATAGAGAGCCGGCAGCAGCGAGTCGTGCCGACACGGAGCGAGAGAGACATTGCCGGCATCCGGGAGGCGTGCCGCATCGGGCGCCTGGTACTAGATGCGGCACATGCGGCCGTCCGGCCTGGGGTGACCACAGATGAGCTTGACCGCATTGTGGGTAATTGAGCCAAGCAAGGTCGGAAGAGGGGGGGGAGGCTGGGGGCGGGCTTTGTCAGTGAGGCTGGAGGGACATGGTCGAGCAAAGGTAGCAGATATGGCTGCTGTGCAGTTGCCTTGTTTCAGCGCCATTGGGCAACGGGGCAAGGCTGGCTGACGTTGCTGGCACAACTTGGCGGTGGGAACATCAGCCGGAGGTTGGCGGTATTGGCCTCCACGCCTTAACACACCAACGAAACACCCAAGGAGGTTTTGCTAGCTGTGTGCTGGTGGGTGGCAGGGCAGTCCGCATACGCCGCCCTGACAGGCTGTGGGCTGGTGAGACTAGCGAGCCAGCCAGTCAGCCGGCCAGCCAGCAGCGGTTTGTCTTAATATTCTTCCACAGCCATGCCTTCAACATTTCACAGCACTTGATGTTTCTCCTTCAGCCAAGGGCCTTGCGTACTTGCACCGTGCAGGTGCATGAAACCACGCTTGCGCATGGCGCGTACCCCAGCCCGTTCAACTACTACCACTTCCCAAAGTCAGTGTGCTCATCCATCAACGAGGTGCGAGGTTGCGATGACATGCCTGTGCCACCCAGGCATGTGTCATTGCTGCCACAAGTTGGCCTGGCACAGCGGAATTCTCCCTGTGCCGTGCCTGACGCTGCCAGCGGGGCACCGCAGTGTCTGGTGGCGTTCTGATGCAAGACCTGCAGACGTTTAGCGCCCCTAGCTTCTACATCTGCATGCCTTCCCACACACTTCTACTTGAGTCGCCTGCTGGACGAGGAACACCATCCATATGCTAAGAACATCAAAGTACTGGTCCATGGTACCGCAACCCGCCCTTCAGGATGCAAATCTTACATACCCGTGACAGAGCAGCACTGCTTCTGCCTGCGCCGCACTGACTAGCCACTCCCTGTGTGCGCTGCCTACTGGGTAGAATGAGCGGTTGGGGGCTGCTAGGCGACATGAGCAGGTTACCACCAGCAGGACATGCCTGCTCCCTGCCCAGGTCATTTTGCCACGGCATCCCCGACCGGCGGCCGCTGGAGGATGGTGACATTGTGAACGTGGACGTGTCTGTCTACAAGGACGGCTACCACTCCGACTTGAATGAGACATTTGTGGTGGGGGAGGTGGACGAGGAGGGCAAGAAGGTCATCAGGGTCGCCTACGAGGTGGGTCGATGAAAGGGGCTGGGTCAGTAGAAGGCCTGAAGTGGTGGGGGACAGGAGAGTTTGGCAAGGCAGTGAAGTTCCCGGGTGGTCTTTGAGGCTGCGGTGGGTTAGACTGTGCTTGAATAGTTGGAAGTTTTGTCCTCCCTCCTGTTAATGTGCTTACCGAGGCTGGCCGTTGTCTCTAGGATGGGCAGACAATAGTGCAGGTTTCCTGGGGTTGGGCAGCGGCTGGCGGCTGGTCGGGGGTAGCCTAGCGAGCGGTATGGACCAGCGGTGGTCCCATGGCGTATCAATAGTGCTGGGTGCGGGTTATTGAGGGGTTGGCGGCATCTTGCCGGGGTGAGAGACCCGTCAGCAGTGACAGGCGTGCTCCTAACAACATGACAGCCCTGGGTGGCCAGGGGGGCAAGCTCGGCAGTGGGGTTGTGCTGCTGCGGACTGCGGGCTTGCCTATATCAACGAAGCGTGACCCTGTGCCGCCCTGCCCCCCTGCCGCAGTGCCTGCAGCTGGCCATTGCGGCGTGCAAGCCTGGTGTGCGGTACCGGGAGATTGGCGACATCATCGCCAAGCACGCCACCGCCAACGGGTGAGCGGGGGGCTGCTGCTGTTCTAGCTGTTGTGTATAAGGTGATCACTTGCTTGGGCTTGGCATGAATGGTGCTTGGTCTGGGCAGCAGGAAGCGGGGGCCACTTAGAGTTTGCTTGGGCGCAAACCGGTAGGCCTAGAGCTGAGCACTGGACTCGTACAAGTCCTGGACTTGGGCAAGTGGGCGGGTGGCTGCTGTGGCTTTCAGCCTCCTCCCCATGCAGCGCTTGCCACCTTCCACCGCTTGTGTAACCCAGTCGTGCAGTTGAGTGCGTGCCTTCTCCCTCGTGCACCCTGTGGTGGGTGGGTGCTGATGCTTGAAGGAGGCTAGGGGGCGAGGCGATGCTGCCGCTGGAGTTGCAGGTTTAGCGTGGTGAAATCCTATTGCGGCCACGGCACCGGCGACTTGTTCCACTGCGCCCCCGATATCCCCCACTATGCGCACAACAAGGCCAAGGGCGTGATGCAGCCGGGGCAGACTTTCACAATAGAGCCGTGAGTGGTGGGGGCGTTGGACGGGGGCACTGTTGGTGCTGCTGGGGCCTCTACATTGGAAGGACGGAGCTGAAGCTGTTTCATTCGATTACAACCCATGGGTGTGGCTGGCTAGGTGAACACTTGTCATTGGACTACAAAGATTTATGATGGGCGCAGCGGTCCATGGCGTCATGAGGTCATGCAATCCAGGAGAGGAGCTTGTGTGTGCATTGGCTGCTTGCAGGATGATCAATGTGGGCAGCCACCGGGACAAGACGTGGCCGGACGGCTGGTGAGCCATCGCATGACCAGGTTACTATTTATGAAGAATATTCATGTATGAGTTGCAGTCATCGTTGGGGAATGTTGCGCCATGCTCAGTAAAGCATACATGACTTGCATGGGCTTGCTCCATGGTCGCCCAAGGCATTCATGCTCTCCTACAAGCACTGCCCCTGTTGTGCTTGCCGCCCTGCACCGAGCCCGGGATGAGTCCCCTGGCAACGAGTGCCCATCGAGGCTTGTCGGTGCCATTGCCAAGCACTCACTTTGCTGCCTGGACGCGCCGCCACAGGACTGCGGTGACGGAGGACGGCAAGCGGTCAGCCCAGTTTGAGCACATGTTGCTCATTACCAGGGACGGCTGTGAGGTGCTCACGCAGCGCCTACCCACCTCGCCGCCCCTCTGGTGGGAGGAAGAATAGCAGCAGGGCTGCGGCACGCATTTATGCCCTACTGATAGGTGGTGAACACCTGGTATGCCTTGCACTTCAGTGTACTTTCTGGCGGTTTCGCTCAGGCTCCAGGGCGTGGGGAGGTGAGAGGCGCATGGGGCAGGGTCTGATAGGTCACTAGGCAAACGCTGGCAGCTGCACTTGTGCATGCGTTGCTGCCTTGTAGAGACTGTGCACCGAGCATACAGCGTCACGCACCCGCGGCAAGGCTTTGCTGCCTTGTTTGAAACTTGCAACTGTCACGGCTGGCGCAGCGTGGGCGTCTGCTCTGGGCGGTGTGATTGAAAGAGAGCTTTTCGTGGCCTACCCTTGGTTATCCTTTGGTGGTTACCCCAAAGAGTTTCCAGGCTGTCTGGGTCTTGATGAGCTGGATGAGCTGGATGCTTGGCTCACTCGCCAATGATGGGACACGATGGACCAAGTGGGTGCCAACAGGGCTGGATAGAAAGGGTTGAGCCGCAGCGTGCGCTACAAATTCCCCATCAGTGCAGTTCACCCCTACCTCTCCGTTCGCATTGCCTGCCAACATTAACAAACAGCACCACCTGCGGCTCTGTCGGAGAGGAACTGAGCATCCCCTGCACACTGCCCGCCCTGGCCAGACCCAGGGTAGCTAAGGCGCAATGGCACTACCTGACGGCACCAACGCTTACTAGGACCATGAAGTCAATGCCACTGCTAATAGCATGGGTGGCAGGTAGTGCAATCAGGGAGTAGAGCTGGGCTGGACTGGACTGACTAAACCTGGCAGCCACAGCTGCATGTGATCAATGTTACTCTGGCATGCGTGGTGCAGCTCCAGGTCTACCAGTACAGGTGTTTGGTGCGCTTATGGGGCTCAGGATGTTAACATGGTGGTGCTGTGTTTCCAGAAGCTCAGCCTTGTCCAGGCGGAGTGTCTCTGACACAGGTTCGGCAGTTGGTTGCTGGCAGACCCCGCGCTTGGCATTGACCCCCGCCTGACAGGACCAAGCGGTCTCAACATGCCCATCAGCAACTGCATATGGCTGCGAAGCGTCGCTGGGGGCCTGCGGGCAATTCCATAGGGCTGCCAGAGTTGTCAATACGTTGAATACGCCTGCCGCCAGCATTGCATGAACACGAGGCCCTGGTCATCCACGCCATCCTAGCCAGCCCGCTCAGGATTGCTGGCTTCTAGCTCCTAGTCTTTCCTTCCCCTCCCTTGCTTGTTGCATTGACTGGGTGATGTGCTAACAGTTACACATGCTCCTGTCAACACATGGTGTTATCCTGAGCTAGTACCCGGTCAGTCCGCAAAGCACGGCGCGCGCTGCATGGGGCCGCGGCTGGATGCTAGATACCTCAAAAATGAACTAGGCTCTCGTATTCTTCTCAGTTGGCGCATATATAACATGGTACTGCTGCTGCTGCTCCTACTGCTGCTCCCCAAGATGGACATCTATGCCTTGACCTCCTCAATCTGCATGGTCACACAAATCCCATTCAGGACCATGATCAACCCCCACCCCATAGATCGTAACCAAGGCAGGACACCTGTTCATGGTTGTAGCTGGCCTCCCTCAGGTTCACCTCTTAAGCTACACGGCACCCGCTTGCGGGCCTGCCAATTTCTTTCCACAAACTTGACGCACACTACAAGCCTTACTCCACGGTGGTGCAACGATGCAATGCTCACCTCGTCAAGGGCAAAGTTGTTGGTGGCAACCCCAGAGTATGACACGCGGGTGCCAAACCGCACCACCACTGGATAGCGGATGCCGGTCTGGTCAACGGACACAACGGTGCCGGTCTCCTTGAACCAGTAGGACTCGGGGCGCAGAATACGGACCTGCACCAGCACAGCCGGCGTGCTGCTTGAGGGACGACACCTTGCGTAGGGTTCTTTGGCAACCTTGGCTGTGCCTGTGCTGTCAGCCCTCCTCAGGTGGGAGAGTAAGCCCCCTGGCCTCCAGACTTTGTCCCTGCAATAGGTAACAGCTTGGGTGGTACTCGCTGCTGCACCCTGCTGCACCCTACAGCCTGATCGCCCACCCCAGGCCGTACTCACAGTGGAGCCGCGCTTCGGACCAACGTCGGGCTTCTTGGCTGGGGCAGCGGTAGCAGCCTCCTCGGCCCTCACAACCAGCCTGGGGCGGGCTGCGCCTGCAGCAACCTCCAACGCATGGTATCATGAAAGAGCTCCCCGCAGCACCCCAAGCCACGGGAGGCCACTGGTAAGCCTGCAAGCTCAGCATCAGCTCAGACAGCTGCCCAAGGCTGGCGTACCGCGCAGTAGGGTGGGCTTGACAGCGAAGCTCTGCATTTTGGCGGCTGGATGTTAGTGAGGAGCGAAACACTGTCAGCGAAGGAGCCGGCCGGTTCGAACCTGGAGTTTGCGTGGGGTCCAAACCGAAATCTACCCTCAATCCCATCCTGGCAGTACTGATGTACGTCTTACGCAGCATGCTACGCAGTTAGGGCGCAAAGGTGGAGACCTATGCCCTGCTAGCCTGGCCTCGTACTCAGCTCGTTTATGCTGCTTTCTCACTCGGCTGGTCAGCAGGTGTCGTAAGGTCCAGCCAGGGATCTCGTCGGCTTGCGATCAGTTTAGCATTTGCCTCACCTTCCGTACCACACGCTCAGCTTAGGAGCATCCATGAGCCTCTGGCTTCATAGGCTCGCTGGATTGTCGGGTGCCACTGCTGTAGCAGCCGGGGCCTATGGTAGCCACGGCTTCAGGTGAGTCAGTGTGGGGGCTGGGCTGTCTATCGGACACTCGCCTCCTAGCTGCCTGACAACTTGGGAATTTCGTGGGTGTGATCAGCAGGCAAGAGCATGTTGGGTGCAGGCCCAAGGACGACTATTTCCGCATGGTTTTCGACCGAGCAAACAAGTACCAGTTCCTCAATGCGGCCTTGCTGCTGGCTGCACCTATCACACGGTAACAAACTGCCCGCTTGGGCGGTGATCCATTTGTTCCCCCCACGTGCAAGGACCCACGATGAAATTGAGCTACGGACAATAGCGATAACATTTGCGCTTAGTCTTTTGCGTGCTGCAACCTTTTCAGCGTAATCAACAGGAAGTGATGCCTTCAGGCGTCCCAATTTGGTAGGGGCCTTTGCAACAGCCAGCACGATCCTCTTCAGCGGAAGCTGCTACCTTGTAGCGCTCAAGGAGGACAGGAAGTTTGGCAAGCTGGCTCCTTTGGGGTAAGCGTAGGAATTTGTTTGGCTTGGCAGACCGGGAGGTGCAGTCGCTGGCTCTCAACCTGCTTTGTGGTACTGGGAGTTGCCCTCCTCTGATCCTTACCTGCATTGATGATCTGGTGGCATCACACATGCTGGCTAGTAGGTGGCCGGCTTGGGCCTCTCTTATGCCCTCACATTGGCAAGATTCCCACTGTGACGGAAACAACATCCTGGACTCAGCGGCGCTTGTTGCGTCTATGTAGAGGGATGCTGGCGATTGCGGCCTGGCTGGCGGTAGCTCTGTAGTGGACACAAGCTTTCGGTGGTGAGGGCTGGTGTATGGCCTTCACCAGGGGTTGTAGGCGCTAGATTGAACCTGGCATTGAAAATATGATGGTCAGCAGGACGGCGCAGAGTCGCAGAGTCGCACAACTTGAAATTCAACACAAGTAGAGCAGCAGGAGAATTTGATGGCTTTACGTCTGGGCCCAGTGTTTTTAGCATGGGTGGCAGGTCGTGCGAACAGGGAGTGAGAGTTGAGCTGGACTGACAGGGCTGGATGCAGAATGTGCCTGAGTGTTGCCTGAGTGCTGATCCAGTGTTTGTATGTTCTTCAAGGTGTGCGGTATGTGGTGAGGTGTCTTTAGACACGGCTCCTATTGGATAGCAGGGGCCTCAATATACAATGGGTTGACCTTTCCAATCAATCTACAGCTTGTGTGGACGTCCTAGAACTCAATGCTGCACCTTGTCCCTTGGTGTAGTTGGGGTTTCCACCTTGTATCTTTTCTGTGTAGCGGTGTTGCATCCCCCGCTCAGTCGCTGCTGCAAGGGCATCTGCTGCTTTACCATAGCCTCCCATATTCGATAGTACAGAGTATCCGGATGCAGGCCATTGATGATGGCACGAACAACCAAATAGAAACATGATGCAGCAGTACCGTGGAAAAGCCTTGCAAGAGAAAGGTATACCTGCATTTAGCCCTGTCAAAATAGTTCATCACTGCTCTCTGTCCGTTTCTTGCCATCGTCAACAAGAAAGACAAAGTGTAAGGCAGTGGCAGCCCACAACTCTTCCATGTAATGCATTGGGACCTCCTACAGGACTGAGCAAGACATCCAGCCCTAACAAACATAACAGACAACAAACAAGCTTGCCTTTCGACTCTTGAGCTCACAAAGACAGTCAGACAGACTTGATGTGTGTGCGTATCTTAACGCATAGGCAGGAGATGGGTCACTAGCCGTGTTACTGCTGGGAAGGTCAGGCCGCCGCAACTACCGCCCCCGTGCCTGCACCCCGGACCAGGTTAGCCCACTTGCCGGCCTGCCCGGGGGGCGGGAAGAACTTGCTACAAGCGGCCTCTACCTGCAAATTTGCACACGAGTGGAACTGCCTTTCGCGCCCTTGATGCTCACAGCAGCGGATGGCACATGTGCACCGCCAGGGGTGCTGCAGGCCGGCCTTGGAGCCTTGGGGCACCTGGCTACCACCTCAATCAACACGGCCAGGTGGGTACTCAGGTCCAAGGACGAAGTAGAGGCACAATGTGCCATGTGCCGCCATCGGGCTGCGCCTCTTACCGGGTTCCCCTCCAACAAGTTCAGCGTTGCCCCACACTCGGATTTGAAGGCTGGTGGGCAGGGGATGGGCTTCAAGTCAAGAGACAGGCACATCCGGATCTCCACGAGCGACTTGTCCTTGCATCTGAGCAGGGGGGCGGCGCCATAGCTGTCCGAAACAGCGTTGAGCAGGTCTTTGGCGGCGTAGGAGTGGGTGTCCGAGGGGGTCACATTATAGGCTGCCAGGGCCCCCTGCAGTGCGACAAGTGCAGCTCAGTAAGCTTGCACGGCTTCCTCAAATGATGATCGTACAACCTCCATGAAATAGAGTGCAGAACCCCTCGCGCCTTCAATGGCTGACTAGCATGCTTGTGAGCTTTGTTACAGGTGCTCCTGCAAGCCATGCGGCTCCGCTGCAAGCATGTCATCAAGCTAACGCTGGGATGTTGTGCAGGCCCCCTGGCCAGCAGCACCCAGCGTGCCCACTCACAGCCAGGTCATACACCTCATCCAGCTCCAGTGCTGTTCTGAAAAAGTTTGGCCGATCGCCCAGTACTGGCTCAGCACATGTACCACTCTTATCTGCAGCAACAACAGCAAAAGCAGTGAGCATGCGATATGGAGTGTTGCATGAATGTTATGATGCTTGGAGGGCTGTGCAAAGTGCGCCGAAGCAGCCGGTCGGCCAAAGTGGCCCCCTGCTGCTAGGGGGCAGCGCTCCAAGATCGAAAGGGCTGATTTGCAAGTCAGCAGCAGTGCCTCTTGTTGACGCACCCCATTCATGCTCCCAGAAGTCTGCATCGCGACCCTTGAAACTCTTCCACTTGCAGCGCATCTCCGCACTGTCAGGCTGGGGCCCTGTTGCATTGACAGTCTTGCAGTGCTGTGGGAAGCCGCCATTTTCGTAAAAAGGCCAGAGGCTGTGCACGGTGAAGGCAGAGCTGCAGGCAGAGACACTTTATACATCACCTGCTGGCACAGGCATCCTGGTGGCCAAGAATCCTGGCCAAGCACTGTGCTGTCTGCAGCAGGACACTTACACTGGGGGCACGGTACACTTGGTTGTCTTGCAGAAACCTGGGCTGTAAGTCCTGACCAGCAGGAAAAGGTCAAATGGGTCCTCCTCCGCCCCAGCCGCAAGCCTTACCAGGATGCCAAAAAGCAGCAGCGCTGGCCTGGGCATGATCGGGCCCATAGCCGCCAGCCGAACCTTCCCGAAAGCAAGGCCACCAGTGCTGGCTTGCAGGCTGGGGCCACAACTGAGGCTGGAGGCGGGACGGGGCGACAGCGAGGTACGACACGACCTGGCGTTGCTGATGCTATGGTGTTTGCGCGACGGGCGCGCGGCTTAAAGAGCTTGATGATTATTCTGTTTGGTACTGCCACCACGGATAAAGCGTGTGAACTCTGTGTGCCTGGAGAGCTGTCCGGCACGGTGCCCCACTGCATATCAGTTGGGAACTCTGGTCAATGACAAACGGGATGAAGGGCACCCCGTCCGGTGACTGGCATGTTGCACAAGTTCTGTGGTGGTATTGACGCGCCTGCGCCCAAGTATCTAACGGGTGGGATCTCAAGGTCCTCTCCGGCGCCTTGGCGCCTTCAGCTCCAGCTGGTTCGTTGGTAGCCCAGGTTTGCTGGCGTAGTTCAATCGTGCAGAAGAAAGGCAGTAGCTGCTCGTTTGCACTCCAGCCCCCGGGCCATGACAGCGAGAAGCGCGATCAGCGTCAGGGTTTTCCGGATTGTGTTCGCTGGTGCCTCCGTGTTCATGTGCATATCAGAGTGGTTTGGCCGTTGTTGTGTGCTCCGCCACCTGGGGAGGGGTGTGTAGTGGTCTCGTAGGAGATGGAGGGGGCTTTGGCAACTGTGAAACCCATGGGTGATTCCTGGTCACTGTTGTGGTTTTTTTTTGGAAATGCACAGCAGGGAAAGGCGGAGATCAGCTTTGTGTCGCCGGGGTGATTAGGCGTTTTGAATTGGCAAGCCCATGCTGCTGCAGGTAACTGGCAACTGATAGGAGCAATGTACCACCTGGTCACCATTGTGGCTAGCTGTCCAAGCTATGTGATACCGAGCTCCCAACGTGGGAGTGACATTCTCCGAGGAAGGTGGGTGTGTGGGTCCAGCTATACGGCCGCTGCTGGCGCCAACAGGCCGGCCAGTCTGTTGCAGCCCTCCCCAAGGCAGTCTGGGGTGGTCCAAGCTGTAGACCGATGTTGGCTAGGGTTACTGGCAAACTGCGGTTCAAGGCACCTGCTGTATCATAGCGTCCCTTAACCGATATTACACAGCCTGTGGACGCCACGCCATCCCAGAATCACTACACAGCAACACCGTGAATGGAGCTCCTGCACGAAAGAGCATACTTGCACCTAGCCCTGTCAGCACGATTTCCCCCAAACTCTCCTCTGTTTACACGACCTGCCAGCATCAGTACCAGGAGGAACAAAAGTGCAGCCTGCAGGTCGCTTGCAGCCTACGAGTGGCAAACATATTACAGAACTCAGGCAAGCCCCAGAGCATAACTGCACCCATCCCCATCATTTCAGTCAAAGACCCAGAGCATAGCTGCATCCAGTACTGTCAATACAATAAACCCAGCTGTCCTCTCCGTTTCATGGCCTACCAACCTTGACAAATGCAGTACACCCTTGACCCCTTTCTAATCGCATTGGCTGCCACCGTTAAAACAAAAAATGCACAGGACTTAGCTCAGTTCACCACCATCACTGCTGGACGTTTAGGCTACCGCAACTGCAGCTCCTGCCCCTGTTCCGTGGACCAGGTCAGCCCTCTTGCTGGCCTGCCCTGGAGGAGGGAAGAATCTGCTGCATGCGGCTTCCACCTGCACATTGGCATAAGCGGCACCGCTTTTCGTGCCCTTCATGCTCACACCAGCGGAGCACGGGGTGCTGCAGGGTGACCTTGGAGCCTTAAGGCACCTGGCTACCACCCCAATCAACACAGACAGTTGGAATCTTCAATACAGTTCAGGTGGTAAATGAGAACGAAGAAGAGGTACAATGTGCCATGTGCCGGCCATCGTGCTGGGCATCTTACCGGTGCCCCCTCCGGCAAGTTCACTTTCGCCCCACACTCGGATTCCAAGGCTGGTGGGCAGGGGATGGGCTTCAAGTCCAGAGACAGGCACATCCGGATTGATACGAGCGACTTGCCCTTGCATATAAGCAAGGGTGCGGCGCCATAGCTGTCAGAAACAGCGTTGAGCAGGTCGTCGGCGGCATAGGAGTGGGTGTCCGAGGGGGTCACATTATGTGCTGCCAGGGCCCCCTGCAGTGCGACAAGTGCAGCTCAGTAAGCATGCTCGACTCCCTTATATTATCATACAACCTCCATGAAATAGAGTGCAGGACCCCTGGCGCCTTCCATGGCTGACTAGCATGCTTGTAAGCATTGTTATCGGTGCCTCTGCAAGCCATGCGGCTCTGCTGCAAGGATGTCATCAAGCTAAAGCTTGCATGTTGTGCAGGCTCCCTGGACAGCAGCACCCAGCGTGCCCACTCACATTCAGCTCATAGACCTCATCCAGTTCCAGTACTGTCCTGAAAAAAGTTGGCCGATCGCCCAGCACGTGCTCAGCACACGTACCTTTCGTGACTGCAGCAACAACATTTAGAACTCAGGCAAGCTACAGGCGCATTCTGCAGCCAGCCCTGTCAATACAGCCCAGCTCTTACTCCGTGTTTGCACTACCGGCCACCCATGCTAACAACAGCAAAGCAGTGAGAATGCGGTATGGAGTGTTCCATGACATTGTTATGATGCTTGGAGGGCTATGCAAACTGCGCCGAAGCAGCCTGCCGGACAAGGTGGCCTCCTGCTGCTAGGGAGCAGCGCTCACAAGCTGTCAAGACTGATGCGCCAGCCAGCAGCAGTGTCTCTTGCTAACGCACCCCATTCATGCTCCCAGAAGGCTTCGTCGGGCCCCTTGAAGCTCTTCCACTTGCAGTGCAACTCAGCGGTGTCGGGCGGCAAAAGCCCCGTTGCATTGACAATCTTGCAGTACTGTGGGTTGGTGGAATTTGCGAAGAGAGGCCAGAGGCCGTGCACGGTGAAGGCGGAGCTGCAGGCAGAAACACTTCATACATCACCTGCTGCAGCTGGCACAGGCACCCTGGCCAAGCACCACACTGTCTGCAGCAGGACACTTACACTGGGGGCACGGCACACCTCTCCTTCTTGCAGAAACCTGGGCTGTAAGTCCTGACCAGCAGGAAAAGGTCAAAAGGGTCCTCCTCCGCCCCAGCCGCAAGCCTTACCAGGATGCCAAGAAACAGCAGCGCCGGCCTGGGCATGATTGGGCTCATAGCCGCCAGCCAAACCTTCCCAAAAAGCAAGGCCACCAGTGCTGGCTTGCAGGCTGGGGCCACAACTGAGGCTGCAGGCGGGACGGGGCGACAGCGAGTACGACGCGACCTGGCGTTGCTGATGTTTGCGCGACGGGCGTGCGCCTTACAGTGCTTTATGATTATTCCGATTGGTACTGCCACCGGTGGTGCACCACGGATAAAGCGTGTGGTACTCTGTATACCTGGGTAGCTGTCCGGCACCCCATTGCATACTAGTTGGGAATTATGGTCATTAATGAAAAACGGGATGAAGGGCGCCCGTCCGGTAGCTGGCATGTTGCATAAGTCTCTGTGGTGGTATTGACGCGCCTGCGCTCAAGTATCTAATGGGTGGGATCTCCAGGTTCTCTGCAGCACTCGGGCGCCTTAAGCTCCAGCTGACGAATTCGTTGCTAACCCAGGTTTTGCTGGCGTAATCAAATGATGCAGAAGAAAGGCAGCAGCTGCCCATTTGCACTCCAGGGGCCATGACAGCGAGACTTGCGATTGATCAGCGTCAGGGTTTTCCCGACTGTGCTTGCTGGTTCCTTCGTGTTCATGTGCATTTCAGAGTGTTTGGCCGTTGTTGTGTGCTCCGCCACCTGGGAAGGGGTGTGGTGGTCTCGTAGGAGATGGAGGGGCTTTGGCAACTGTGAAACCCGTGGGTGATTCCTGGCCACTGATGTGGTTTTACAAAGGAGGTGCACCTGAGAGGAAGGGTCAGACAGCAGTGTGGCGAGTGTCAGCTGTGTCAGTAAGCAGGCAGAGTCGGAAAGGTGGGGAACAAGCTGCCAGCACAGAGGCAGTAACTAACCACTGCTGTGGTTTTGCGGGGTGGCTGGTTTGTTGGAGAGGTGTTTTGAAGCAGGGAATGCGGAGTCAGCTTTGTGTCGCCGGGGTTATTAGCCTTTTTGGGTTGGCGAGCCCATGCTGCTGCAATTAACTGGCAGGAGCAATGCACAGACCACCTGGTCACCGTTGCGGCTAGCTGTCCAAGCTGAGTGATACCGACGTGGGAGTGACATTCTCTGAGGAAGGTGGGTGTGGATGTGTCCAGCTGTAAGGCCGCTGCTGGCGCCAACAGGCCGGCCAGTCTGTTGCGGCCCTCCCCAAGACAGTCTGGGGTGGTCCAATAAGATAGATCGATGTTGGGTACGGATTACTGGCAAGAATGCTGTTAGAAGCACCTCATGTGTCATAGCGTCCCTCAAGCGATATTACAGAGCCTGTGTGAATGCCACGCCATCCCAGAATCACTACACAGCAACACCGTGAATGGAGCCCCTGCACAAAAAGAGCATACTTGCATCTAGCCCTGTCAGCACGATTCGCCCCAAATTCTCCTCTGTCCGCCGACCTGCCGCATCAACACAAGGAGGAACAAAAGTGCAGCAGGTCGCTTGCAGCCTACGATTGTCAAGCATATTTTAGAACTCAGGCAAGCCCCAGAGCATAACTGCACCCTTCCCTGTCATTACAGCTAAGACCCAGAGCATCAGCTGCAGCCAGTACTGTCACTACAATAAACGCAACTCTCCTCTCCGCTTGCATGCCAACCTTGACAAATGCAGTATGCCCTTAACCCTTCTCTATTCGCATGGGCTGCCACCGTTAACACAAACAATGCACAGGACTTCGCTCAATTCTGCACCACATTGCTGGGAAGGTCAGGCTGCCGCAACTGCAGCTCCAGCTCCTGTTCCGTGGACCAGGTCGGCCCTCTTGCTGGCCTGCCCTGGAGGAGGGAAGAACTTGCTACATGCGGCCTCGACCTGCACATTCGCATGAGCGGCACTGCCTTTCGTGCCCTTCACGCTCAGACCAGCGGAGGGCACATGTGCACTGACAGGGGTGCTGCAGGGTGGTCTTGATGCATCTCGCTAGCACAGCAAGCCAAACAAGCAGTTAAAATGTTTACTACAGTTCAGGTGGTAATTGAGAACGGTGAAGAGGTGCAATATGCCATATGCCAGTGTGCCGGCCCTGTTACCTGTTCCCCCTCCGGCAGTTTCACTGTTGCCCCACACTCGGATTTCAAGGCTGGTGGGCAGTCGATGGGCTTGAGGTCCAGAGACAGGCACATCCGAACTTCCACGAGCGACTTGCCCTTGCATTTGAGCAAGGGTGCGGCGCCATAGCTGTCAGAGATAGCGTTGAGCAGGTCTTCAGCGGCGTAGGAATGGGAGTCCGAGGGAGTCACATCATGTGCTGCCAGGGCCTCCTGCAGTGCGACAAGTGCAGCTCAGTAAGCTTGCACAGCTTGCTGACAGACATTTTTCACAAACACTATTGTTTACGGCCTCCGTGCTAGTCGCTTGTTCCCTGCTCCCAGCTCTGCTACCGACGCAGCTGGCACCCGCCTAATTGCTGTCTGAGCCCTTGCTGTCACGTGCATGTCATAGGATGTGACCCATTAACCTCTGTGAAACGATGTGTGGAACCCATGGTGCCGTCAAGGCTTGATAGCATGTGAGCTTTGGCATATGTGCCTCTGCAAGCCATTTGGCCCCACCGCAAGCATGTGATTCAAGCTTCGCTGGCATGCTGAGGCTGCAAGGTGTGCAGGCAGGCCTTGCCAGCAGCAGCTGCTGAGCACCAGTAGAACCACTCACATCCAAGTCATACATCTCATCCAGGTCCAATGTTGTCCTGAAGTACGTTGGCCGGTTGCCTACCACTGGCTGAGCACACGTACCATGTTTGTCTGCAGCAACAAGAGCACAGCAGTGAGCACGGAAGATCAGTCATTCCATGGCATATTGCAATACCCGGAGGGCTGTGCTACACTGCGGCCAAAAAACCAGCTTGCCAAGTTGCACCCCTTGCTGCTACGGAGCAGCGATGGCAAGTTGTTGTGACTTGATACATCACATGTGCAAGTCACCAGCACTGGCTCTTGTTGACGCACCCCATTCATGCGCCCAGAATTCCTCGTCGGGGCCTTTGAAGCTCTCCCACTTGCAGCGCAACTCGGCAGTGTCGTCCGGCAGAGACCCTGCTGCACTGCCAGTCTTGCAATACTGTGGCCATTTGCCGTTTTCAAACTCCGGCCAAAGGCCGTGCAGGGTGAAGGCGGAGCTGCAGCAGTAAGATATCATCCATCAGCTGCTGGCAATGGCACCCTGGTGGCTAAGGACGCCCGGCATGCACCGTGCTGTCTGCAGTGCTGCAGTGCTGGACAGGACACTTACATTGGGTCCACGGTACACTTCTCTTTCATGCAGAAACCTGGACTGTAGGTCCAGACCAGCAGGAAAAGGTCAAATGGGGCGTCCTCCTTCACTCCAGCCGCAAGCCCTACCAGCAGCAGGATGCCAAAAAGCTGCAGCGCTGGCTTGGGCATGATGGGGCCGATAGCACCCAGCGAAACCTTTCCGACAAGCAAGGCCAGTATTGGCTTGCTACCTGCCCAGGGACACAAGTGCGACGTCAGGCGGGGCGTCGTGGCGAAGCGAATGAGCCTGCCTACTGATGCTATGGTGTTTGCCGACGCCGGCGGGGCTTAAAGAGCCTTTGTGATTATTCTCTGTAGATTTTATTGATTCGGAATGGTACTGCCGTCACGAACAAAACGTGTATCCTATGTACCGCCCCAGCCATGGCCCCAGCTAACGGCATGCCATCGCAGACTAGTTGGGCTCAATGTGACACCACAGACAGACGGGATGAAGGGCAGCCGGTCCGGTCCGGTGTCCTCCCCCCTCCCTCTTGCAGGCAATACTGGTCAGTACGCTGTACACAATGCAACCAGCCCCACAGCACTGTGGCCCTTCAAACCACCACGGACCAGCCAAGATACTACTTCTGTACAGACATGTCCACCCATACTTGTATGTGCACATGTGGTTAGTGGACCATCCGTGGTGGTATTGACGAGCTTGCGCCCTTGGAGCCCTTGGACGAAGTGGTCTTGGCGTTGCACCAAGGTCGGGCCACTACTCCTACACATCTCGATGTCTCTTCAAACAGAGCAGCAATCAGCAGCCTGGTGTACCCACTTTAATACTTCAATTCAGCTTTGCTGCCCACGAAGTGGAGCCGACAACTGGAACCTAAAGACCTAACAAAGTT
>BBXU01001842.1:0-20409 GCA_001598975.1 Parachlorella kessleri
GAGAGAGAGTGTGTGTGTGTGTGTTGGTGGGGGGGGGAGACACGTGCGTGCAAATCTGAACTGTAGTGACGATCGATGCCCAATCGTGGTGCTCTAGGAGGCGCAATTTACGCCCCAGCACAGGCGCAGCCCACACCAGTTCAGTAGTCTTCACAGCGTACCACACCTGACCATGCTGCCGCCCGTCGCCCAAGAGTAGGTCCAAGAAAGAGCCAGGATCACGATGCCCACAAATTACATAGTCCAAACCCGATATGATGGCACGCACCATGCTGTCCAGATGGGGAGCCTACCCAAAGCATATCGGATGAGCCCATACCGAAGCAGTTTCAGTAGTATGCTGACTGACGCAACCAGACTGACTAGGTACCAACTGAGGCTTTGAAGCAGGTATATTTATCCAAGATATAATAACCAAACAGAATACAGCCATATGGACGCCAGGCCAGCACGAGCAACCCAACAGATTCACTATAAAGCAGCACCGTTAGAAGAGCGGTTTCAAGGAAAGAAGGAACAGTTGTGCAGCGACAAGTCAATTGCAGCCGTATTTTTCGTCACACATACTGTACAGGGCTTCTCACAGGATTTACAAGCCATGCCAGAAAACAAAGGCTCACTTTAAAAAGTTTACTGGGAGAGTCACACACCTGCCGCAGAGGTAGGGGAAGGGTCACGTTAATGCCTGAAGACCAGCACCAACAATGCTAGGAAGGTCACGACCGCCGCGACTGCCACCCCCGCGCCTGCTATCCGGACCAGGTCCGCCATTTTGGTGGAGCGCCCCAGGTGGGGGAAGAACTTGCTGCATGTGGCCGGTACCTGCAATTGTGCGGGAGTGGATAGCCTATCAGGCCCTTAGAAAATAGCCGCGGAGGGCACACATGCGCCAACTTGGAGCTATGAGGCACCTGGCTGGCACTACATCCACACAGCCACTTGGAATACAGCCTCAATACAGACAGACCGCTGAGAATGTGCCGGACAGCGTGACGGATCCCTTACCGGCTGCCCCTCCGGCAACTTCACTGTTGCCCCACAAGTGGAAAACACATGTGGTGGGCAGGGGATGGGCTGCAAGTCCAGAGAGATGCACATCCACAGCTCCACTAGCGTTGACCTGGCCTCGCACTTGAGTACGGGGGAGGCGCCATAGCTGGCAGAGACAGCGTGGAGCAGGTCGACGGCGGCGTAGGAATGCGTGTCCGAGGGGGTCACGTCATGTGCTGACAGGGCCACCTGCAATGCCAGACTCGGTAAGCTTGCACAGCTCGCTTACAAGATCCTTCAACACCCAGGAACCAATGTGCAGAACCCCTGATGCCTTCGTAGGCTCAGGCGCAGGCCTGTGACCATTGATATATGTGCCAGCCATGCAGCTCTCCCGCAAGCACGTGACTTGAGGATAGCGCTGACGTGTTGTGCAAGCAGGCCTGGCCAGCAGCACCCAGCGCGCCCACTCACATCCAGGTCATACTTCTCATCCAGCTCGAGCACTGTTTTGAAGAAGCTTGGCCGGTTGCCCAGCACTGGCTGAGCACACGTACCGTGCTTGACTGCAGCAACAAGAGCGTTGCAGGTGAGCAAGGGATAGGGAGCTCACCATGACGGTGCCCGGAGGGCTGTGGAATGTACTGCAACTAAGCAGCCTGATGGCCACTCTGCGCCCCCCTGCTGATATGGAGCAACGCCCACAAGCTGGTGAGACGGGTGCGCCAGCCAGCAGCAGTGTCTCTTGCAACGCACCCCATTCATGCTCCCAGAAGGCTGCGTTGGCACCCATGAAGCTCTCCCACTTGCAGCGCATCTCAGCACTGTCGGGCGGCAGAGGCCCAGTTGCGTTAGCCGTCTTGCAGAACTGTGGGTAGCCGCCATTTTCAAACTCAGGCCAGAGGCCGTGCAGGGTGAATGCGGAGCTGCAGTAGGAAGACATCATGCTTTAGCTGCTGGCTTTGGCACCCTGCAGAGCCCCTGGTTGCCAAGGACCCCGGGCAGGCATCAGGTGTGCATATACGTACACTGGGGGCACGGTACACCCGGCTGTCTTGCAGTAACCTGGACTGTAGCTCCTGACTAGTAAAAACAGGTCGAAAGGGGCCTCCTGATTTACCCCAGCCGCAAGCCCTGGCAGGATGCCAAGCAGGAGAAGCGCCTGCTTGGGCATCATGAGGCCGACAGCCGCCAAAGTAGCTTCACGGTAATCGACTTTTTGACATTATGCCAGAGAAGTGCACGTTCAAAGCCTCCAGCCAGATTCCGATACCATCAGAATCAAGTGCTGACTGTGCCGAGGCTTATTGACTCTTGGGCCCCAGTCGTGGTTTGCTCTGCTACTTTAGAGACTGGCATTGAAGCCTCGAGCATTCACATCGTGAGTCCCCATGATGAGATGATTTCTTTCGCATTGGCGCGTTCGTCTGCTTTCTAAGGAGACTAGCACATCAGTTGTTTGATATGATGGAGCTGGAGAGCCTCGGCAAGGAGGAGCTGGTGGCGCGCTGCCGGTCGCTGCAAGACCAGGTGCTCTTGGCAGCTCCTGCTTGTGGCATGTGTCGTTGGAGGAGTCACGGGAGATTGCTGGGTAACGATGCTGCCGGCTCGCCAGCAAGTTCAGTGTCCATCGTCACGAACAAGGGAGCTAGCTGGGGCCACGGGCTCACTTGGTCCTTCCAAACCGGCTGCAAAGGATGGCTTTTGGTGCAGCTTGCTCTGGAGCGTAGGAGAACAGCACAGCTGGCAGACGAAGTCAAGCGCACCAAGGAGCAGAGCCTAGCAGTGGCAAGTCGTTCTCTGTGTTTCTCGTATGGCACCGCTGTGGTGGTGCTGTCCCTCACATGGTGTGTCACTGGTAGAAGCCTGCTGAGGTTGGATGGTTGGGGCTGATGAAGTTGTGTTTCTGCGGTGCAGCAAAAGCAAGTAGAGCAGGAGGAAGGTAGGTCCATGGACAGTCATGGTGATACAGGCTGTGAGCAATGAGCACTGGCTATACCCCTACATGCATAGTCCTTCTAGTGTGCCATCTCAAACTTGAGCTTGACGTAAGATAGTGCTGATGGTATCACTACCCTTTGGAATTTCAAGTGCAGAATTCATCACAAACAAGCTTCTGCAGAGGCTTAGTGAGCTCAAGAAGGTGTGTAGGGCTATAGCTTGGGTTGCAGAGCAGGGCAGGAGCAGGGAGGTGTACCCTACTCACAAAGCAAGTGCGAGTGCACGGGTTCTGCTTGTGCAGCGTACAGGTTGTGTTTGGCATATGCCTGTCTCTAAGTCGTGGTACCAATCTACTTCCGCAGGAGAAGCAGACATTAGCTAGTGAGGTGGAGGCAGCAGAAGACTACCTAGTCAACAACTTGCAGGTATTTCATGGGGCTGGGGTCGCCGCTTGTGGTGTCAGGCGGGTCCTGAAGTGTAGCAACTGTCAGCGCCAGGGAGCCATCTTGTGCTGCTTGCATCCTAGCCTCCCGTACCAAGGGGTGTCAGCTGTGGAGTTGCCTGCAGCATTAGAAAGACCCCCCTTCCCTGGGATCTTCCGCCCAACAGGGCTGCCGCCAACTGTATGAATTCTCCTCCTTGCAGCGCCGGCTAACACAGATAACCAAGGAGAAGTCGGACATCGAGGCCAAGTTGGAGATAGAGCAGGGTCAGTGTGGAGGAGCGTACGGCCGGACGCAGGGGCAGTGTATACTGAGGGATGGGGCATAGTTTGATTGCCAGTCTGTAAGACTGGAGCACACTGGCACCCGCTGCTGTCAGGACATGTGATTGACCTTATGTAGTTCCATGGGGAGGGAGACTGGGGAAGGGTGCCAGGGTGAGCATCGCGGCGGGAAGAGTGGTGCTGTTCTGTGTTATGTGTTACTTGATGTGGCTGAGGCGGGGACCACAATGTCTGTAAGTTTGAACCAACGTACGAGCTTATGAGCAGGGCGCGTGTGTGTGCAGAGTACATCACCAACACGCTCCTGCGGAAGATGAGGGAGCTGGAGGGGGAGAAGAGCAAGCTGCAGCGGGAAAAGGTGCCTGCCAGTACCCTGTGGTTGTTGATGCAGTAGGAAGCAATCAGCCTACATGGCCGGTGCTCGGAAGTGAGTGGGTGGCATGCGCAGTGGCGCCCGCCTCGCTGCCTGGAGCTGGCCTATCTTCCCTCCTGCCTGTGAGGAAGAACCAGGCGGGGGGGCCGGCAGTCCTCCCCTGGCTTGCTAGGACCGGCTGGTCAGGCCAGCCACAGGCTCTAGTCGCTGTTCCAGTGATTCCCTCTGGCGCTTGTCATGGTTCGGTTGGACCTTTGTGGGTCCGAGGGGCACTGCACACCTTCGTTCAAGCCACCTGCAGTGCCAGGTGCAGCCCCAGTGGCCATGCTGCGTGTGCTGGGCTGCAGGCGGACCTAGAGAACACGCTGGAGGCGGAGCAGGAGTACATTTCGCGCAAGCTCTGCAAGCAGGTAAGCTCGGTCCCAGCCGCAGCTGCGCCTTTGGGGTATGCTGCCTGCCCCTCTTGTATTTGGCAGTGTCAACCAGTGAGGTACAAGCAGCACATGTACGAATCACAGGTAGGATTGAGCAACGTTGAGCCTGATAGCCAAGGCTGGCCCAGCTGCAGCCGGTAAGGACTGCTGTGGCTCACCCCTGCCCTAACCCCCACGCACCCACCTGCCCATACAAGAAAAGTGTGAAAATCTTGAAGTGCACGTCAGCTTAATATTCAACAAACAAACACACGCACACGCCCCGAACCTCCTGGCCCTTACTACACCGGCGCCCTTGCCATGCCACGCCACCGTGCTGCGCTGCGCTGTGTGTGTGCAGGTGGAGCAGCTGGGGTCCGAGAAGGCGGCCCTGCAGCGCGAGAAGAGCGAGCTGCAGCGGCAGGTGGGCAGCCTGGCTGGCAGCGTGGACCGGCTGGCCAAGGAGAAGGTGGAGCTGGAGACCCAGGTGGGGGCGGGCGGGAGAGGAAGGATCAGGGGTGGTAGGAGGCCGTCTGGGATGAGTTGGATGGCGTTAGGGGTTTGTTGGGGTCAACAGGAGGCCGGGGTGCTAAGGAGGTGGTTGGTGGGTGAATTGGGGTGGGTGGCTGGGTGGGCGTCCGGGGGGGAGGTGGAAGGGGGGGGTACTCGGCTGTGCTTGTTTGGTGCAGACCACTACCAGTGTGTGGGGCAGATGGTGCTCTAGTATGTCTTGCTCACGGCGGTGTGGGATGAGCGTCACCTGGGGTCGCTGCCTCAGCACAGCAAGTGTGGATGGAACCCTGGGCTTGCTTGTATGCTCATTCCACCGTGGGTGTCCCCCAAAGCTCGTGTCCTCCCTTGTGCAGTTTGAGATGGAGGAGGAGTCCATTGTGAACCGGCTGCAGCGGCAGCTGCAAGCGGTGACCAGCGCATACCGCGCGCTGGAGTCGCGCTGCGAGGCGGCCGGCATGTCGCCGCGGGCGGACGCGGGGCCGCACATAGACACCACCACGGAGTGAGTCGCTGCGAGCTGGGTGGGGTGGGGGAGGGGGGCAGGAGTATGGTCGCTGTCATGTTGGAGTGGGGGCGTGGCAACTCCTTGGCTGGCCTGGGGGCGGCGTATCCAGGGGGACTGCGCAATCGTGTAGCGGAGCAGGGATTGGCAGGCCACCTGGTGCGGGTGGAAGCACGAAGGTGAGTGCGCTGCACATCAGCTGGACTTTCTCATGAGCATGAGGAAGAAATGGTGGGCTTGTGGGAGGGAGGGAGCCCTCCAGATGCAGGTATCTACAGGGACCTCTCTGGCTTGCAGAGGCTGCACCCTGGCAGGCACAGTGGCTCTGGCTCCGATGCTCACCGCCCTTGCGCAGCACTCACCCCCACATCCCCGCCCCCACGCCTCGCAGGTGGGTCTATGGCCGCTCCCCCAGCCGCGGCAGCGACCGCCTGATGAGCGCCCAGCGGGCGCGCTCGCGCAGCGTCAGCAGCAGCGGCTCCCTCGCCGAGCAGCCCAGCGGCGGCAGCCTGGGCGGCAGCTACCTGCGAGACTCGCTGGGGGGGCCGCCCGACCTGCGGCGCCGCTCGTCCTCGGCGGCGAGTTCTCACCGCATGTCCACGCCCGCGCCGTCGGTGGGTGGCGGCCAGTCATCGTCGGTGCCGGCGTCACCGCAGTCGGCTGGGGCCGCGCCAGCGGGGGCAGCACTGGCGCAGCACCTGGCCAACCACGCTATGCTCAGCAGCTAGCTAGCTAGCTGCCTGACCTGACCTAACGGTAAGGGACAGCTGGCAGCAATCAGCATGACCAGCTTGCTCGGTGGCAGGAGGCTGAGTAAGGAAGCTGCGCAAGGCCAAGGACAGCGGTGCTGGGCTTGCTCTGTTGCCCTACCATCAGCCCCGGCCAGCTTGGAGGTAGGATGTAAAGCTGCAGGATGGCAACTGTTTGGCGCTGGTGTTGAGGTTTTTGGTGTCAAGGCAAAGGTTCCAGCTGTTCTTTGTGGTGTCATAGGCCGAGCAGCACACACACAGATGTTGTTGTTTCACAGATGCGTGGTAGTTACTCATTGTCCGTCCTTCTGTCGGCAAGTCAGGGTGGCAGGCAGATAATAACTTGGCACTTGCTGACTAGGTAGCAATGCGAATCGCGCTTTGTTGTGGCCTTGGTTCACCCTGGTGTTTGGTGCTATGGCTGCCCAGACTGCCTTGCCTGTGCAGCTTGGCAGAGTGGCGGCTCTTTTGGACGTGCATGGAATGGGATGGAGTAGGGTTTTATTGTGCTGGAGGCTATACGGCAGGCTGGCACTGGCCTTGAGTGTGGGTTGATGCTTCTCGCTTCTGGTCGTGCACGAGACATGCTGTCCTTGGCAGCGTGCAGACGGATTAGAGTGTGCATCTTGGCACTCGCAATTTTGAGGTGTCGCAAAGCGGTGCATCTGTTCTGCTGCCCGGATTTGCTTTGGTGAAGGCTGAAGTATGTGCCATTTGCTGGTAGTGACCAGCATTGTGCTCCGGTGCTGGCAATTGCTGTGAGCTTACTATCATTGCTGGAGAAAACAGCTGAAGTAGTCCTGAGTTGCTGAACATGTTGAAAACATAGGGGCACAGGGCGGTATTTACAGATGACGCGCGAGAGTTCAGTCAGTTGGTGGCCTTTGATGCATGCACCACCCACGGCTTTCGACCCAGACAAGTGCACTTATGCTGAGCAGCTACATCTACCCTGTCACCTCTTTGGAAGGCTTGGCACTACGCAAGCCTTCTGCCCAGGCAGGAAAACTGTGAAATTCTAGGGTAACGTAAGCATGCACATGCCAAGAACGGGGAACCTTTATTTTTTGTGCAACCAAGCCTACCATATACAAGCTCGATCCTCACGATTGAGCTGCTGGAGCCTAACCTGCCTAAGTGGCAAATGCCCTGGAAAATCTGGGGTGAGCAACCAGGCAAAGCAGTTTTGTTCTTTTGTGTTCCCCCCAGCACCCCTGCCCACTTCCTTCACTGAGCCGCAACCAGACCTTCCAGCACTCTGCTAATCAGTGCACTGCATGCCGACACAGCAGCCCAGCTAAGCAACCCCTGCCACAAGCCTGCTGTATGCCACGCAGAGCTTAAGCAACCTCCTGCTGCTGCGTCCCGCGTCGGCTGCCTGCCGCTCAGCCGAACCAGCCAGACACGGTGCTCCGTGCACAGTCAAAGACGCCGCTGCAGTCTTCCTGGCCGGAGTCGCCCTGGGGGTTGGAGAAGGTGACAGCAATGAACGGCGGGGTGCTGTCGCTCGCCCCGCAGTTGGACACGGAGGTGCCCTGGAAAGCCGGGGTTGTCAGGGTGGCTCCCTGCAGCACAAAGGTGTAGGTAAACACGCCACTCCCGGCGCTCAGGGTATCCAGTGTTGGGGCAGTACACTGCCCGAGCGGGGCCCTCCAGCCCACTGCATGTAGTCTACTTCGCAGGAAGTAGGACAGCGCAAGGACATCCGGTAGCAGGGTGCTTGTGGCTACGGGCCCAGCATGCAACTCCCTAAGCGTGGCACAGTCCCATCTCTTGCCGGATGAGGAAGTCGTCCGTCTTGAGCGGCCAGTGAGCAGACCTCAATGCTTGCCGAGACTGGCTACAGGCTACACCTAGGTTTCTAGTACTGCGCAAGCCGCTGCTGTACCTGTGGCAAGCGGTCCTGGGAGCTATAAAAGGTGAATAGTATATCATCGGCAGGCGTACATGTCGAGTTCTGGAGCCCCTTGTCCATCTGCCCAGCCACCACCTACAAGTGTGGAAGCCACAGGAGCTTAGAAGCTGCATGGGAGAATTAGGGCCTTCACTCCAATTGTTGCATGATGCAGCAGCGTTGTGCCGCCTGGTAGGACAGCAGAGTCGGATGGTGGTTCTGCTCACCGTGAGCGACTTCTGGCAGTCCGGCTTGTAGCTAGACTCCTCAATGGTCGTTACGAAATAGTAGTCACCCTGCAAAGGTTGCGTGGAGATGAGTCAGATCTGAAGGGAGATGGGGGGCAGGCCACTGCTGCACAGTTGCCACCGACGCAGTAGGGAGTGGGTAGCCCACCGATGGCAACCCCTTCAGTTCCACCACTTTTTGACATATTGCTCCCAATATATTGCTGAAACTCCTTGCGCTCCTGAGAGCATCTGCCTTCACTGCAGGCAACCGTCCCCAGCCCCTGGCACCGCTCATTCTGCCCAAGCCAAGCTGTTACCTTCATCTCGTCCTTGGTGGTGGTCAGGATGATGGCCCCGCGATCCTTCAGGTTGGCATACACCTGCAACTCCACAAGCAGTGACTGGCCTGCTGTTCCCACCCTGCCAAGTACCTCTGCTAAGCACGCACAGCAGTCGCCGCTTCACACCCTTAATTGTGCAAGGACAGCTACCTGGCTTCCAGTAAGAGGCTGCACGAGGCTTACCAGCTCGGGGTTGGATAAGAAGAGGCCCCTGGACATCAGCCCCAGCACGTCACCAACTTTGATGACCTCTGCGTCAGGGAGGGCACAGCTCTTCGGTGAAAGAGTGGTGGCTGTTTGGCTGGCCGCACCCACGGCTGGCAACAGCAGCAGCTCAGCATGCACAACACGTGGGAGCCGCACGATGGCAAACGCACTGTCTAGTACCGTGTGTCTGGAGGTGACTCACCTACGTACGACTCCGTGCCCGGGGCTGTCACACTTGCAGCTGCAGCAGAGCACAAGGGGCAGCCCCATCACCACGCGTGCATGCGCCGTAAAGAGCTGCCTGGACTTCCTGGGTACTCCTCTTGACATGTTTAGTACTTTCAGGCAGGGCCCATTGATCAAGGTCCGGGCGCCTGCCAAGTCCGTACTGTGGGGAAGGCTGGCATATGGTTTCCATGAGTATCAGCAATACATACCCCAGACGCCAACAAAACCCAGGTGTACCAGGCTTGGGTCAACATAATGAACTCGTCAAGCGCAGCACCGCTCGCAGCCATACTTCCTGCAGCTTAAGTTCAGGGCTTGGGACTCACTTGCAAACTCCACGCCCAGTATGGGGCCCTGGTCTGACACAGTCGCGTTGGGGGTGTAGCGTATCATGTCGCTGTACAGGTTGGAGGCCCAGGCATTGTGGCTGTCGCCCGTCACAACCACAGCGTGGTTGGTGCTGTTAGCAAAGATCTTCAGAAGCTCCTCTCGCTCATACTGCAGCCCAACATACAACCGCAACACATGGGGCCACAGCTCAAGAACTGCGCCTCAGAGAATTGATGGGGGGAGATGCCAGTTGGCACTCTGCACGACTGGAGGACCGCAGTGATGACTTAGGCGCACCTTCCCCCACCCCGTTACAGGCTCGGCCACTTGACACACATCATTAAAGACAATACCCGCCAAATTGCGGCATCAAACAACATTACCCTGCGGCCTGGTTATTGCAGGCCAGGCCAGGCCCAGCCGGCGATGTGTGCACCAGCCGGCCTTGCCTCGCCCTGCCTCACCTCGTAGCCATCCCAAGAGTCGGTGAACATGGTGTCGTGGTACTTGCCGGTGCCGATGAGGGCGCGGGCGCTGCCGCCAAACTTGAGCTGCTCTGTGGCCAGGTTGCCCGTGGCAAAGTTGAGGAAGCCGTCCAGGACGTAGTTCACCAGCCGCCTGTAGCAGAAGCAGGCAGTACACTAGTAGTCATGATGGTTGTATGATTTCAGCTACACAGAAAGCCATACCGTGCACCGAGCGAGGCCTCTGCCCTTGTTGCCGGCAGTGGCTATGAGAAGCAAACAAAGGCCAGACCACCTTTCAAAAACAGTCATTCCGTCCACCCAGCAAGCATGAAACGCACCCATATCTCTCATCGATGGCTGTCTCAATGTCCGGTGTACGCCGGGGGGAGAAGATGGTGGGCGTGCAGAAGATCTGCAGCCAATGCAGAGCAGACACTGGCCACATCCAGCATGTCCTACGCACGCTCAGCAGCAGCTATGAACCAGGAAGCCCCAGGTATGTCCTGGGCTTAATAGGGTATTGTAAGGAAGCCGAGGGCAGACAAGTTCTCTGCCAGCACCACGAGCCCGGAGCCCAATAACCGGGGCAGGACCCAAGCCAAGAGTAACGTGCAGCCGTCCACATCAGAACATGTTGCCTACCTGCCAGGGAACCCCTGCTGCCTTGCTGGCAGAGAAGTCCTGCTCCACAGTATTCAGCTGAGGCCCTAGCTGCAGCACCAAAGCTCGCACTACTCTGTGAGCACCTGCCCAGGCCCGGTACATAAGAATGGTGCAGCAGGTATGTATCACCAGGTCCAGGTTCCAGGACAACACTAGGAGCCCCACTGGTTAATCCACTGTAGCCCAAGTCTGCCTGTGAGCTTAAACAGTAGTAGGGTTTACAAGATGTTCGACCTCACAGGCGTGGACATGCCGGGGGCAGCAAGCCGCCCACCTGTGTGAAATTGGGTGAGTGGAGGTAGTCAATGTACGATTTCCGCAAGTCTGGCAGCTGGGGGAGGCTGTCCCACTTGTCTGCACAGCACGCAATGCATTGCAGTCAAGTCAGGCTCCAGACCGATCAGGGAGTCAAGAAGTGGTGGGCATGCAGTACAGTCGGCTCAAGGGGAGCGAGCTGCAGGGCCCAGCAGGTAACACCCAGTGAATGGATGTCCCTGCCAGAACCGGCTGCGCTGCCAGGCGCGATTTGACCAGTCCACCAGGCATAGCATTACCTGTTATTACCCTTGCATGTGGCAAAAACCAACCCGCTAAGATGAGTATCAGCATGGAATGAGTATAAGCATGGGATGGCCTCCAACCCTCCCCACACCAACCTGGGTCATTCTGCTCCAGTGTTTGGATGTAGGGGTGCTTCATGGGATCCACCTGCTCAGTGCGGTACTCCATCCTGTACCGCGGCAAGTAGCGCGGTAAGTAGCAGGCTTCTCAGGCTGCCGTGGCTGTGCACTGAGCCTGTTTCAACAGCATTCTGGGTGGCATCCCCCCCGGATTGCCACACTGGCAAGCCAGTCTCGTTGCCAACGTGCCCCCAACGCGCTGTGGTCTCCATCATGCGCAATCAAGCGGCCAGGTCCTCAGCAGCACTACACACAGGTGGTCTCTCCACGCAGGCAATATCCCATACCTGGTTTCCGGGAGCACCATTGTGGCCATGTTGCCGTAAGTGAATGAGCGGTACAGGGCGAACATGTCGGCCCCCTGGGTCTCCCGCACCGGCATATACTGCTTGTAGGCCAGGTCGGAGTTGGTCTTGCGCCGCTGCCAGGCCTGGGCATCGAAGGTGTTGTACGAGCCATTCTTCCAGGAGTTGTCTGCCTGGTCGTGGTCGTCCCAGATGGCGTACATGGGCACCCGCCGGTGCAGCTCCTGCGTGTGAGACAAGTGGTGAGCGGAGGGATGCAGCCCACCAAAACCCAGCTCAGAACAGCCCATGGCTGGGTAGCTGCCAAGTACACTTACAGCTCCTGTAGACCAGCGCAAGGGAGGCTCCAAGGATGGATCAAAAACACTCTGTGGCAGGTTATGCTCTCCTGGCTGTTCTCATTCAAGAGGCGGTGGCTTGCCTGCAGGCTAGGGTCCGTCTTGTAGAGCCTCATCCTCTGCTGGTAGTCCGTTAGGGTGTAGATCTCACGGGGAGGGATGAGGGTCTCCCGCACCTGCCGAGCTAGCAGCAGACGGGTCTAAGTACATTTTGTGTAGGGGGGTTGGGGGGGTGTGGTGGGGGGGCCGATCACCAACACCGCACCAAAAGGGGTATGAAGCCACCCATCCCACGCTCTCCCAGAGCAAGCAATCCTTCCAGTGTGTACGCCCAGCAAGGGAAGCCAGGCGTCAAGGCTGTCAACTTGCCTTCTCACGCTCGGATGGGTAGTAGGTGGTGTTGTACCTGAGAGCACAAAAATTTCCAGGCTCGGCAATGGAACCTAGCGCCCGAGTAGGGGTGCGTGGAAGCAGAAGAGCACGCAGACTCAAGTAAGCGGGCAGAAACCGGCCACTTCATTTGGTGCACATCTTCACACAAGAGAGCCAGCAATCGTAACAGTCTGCTTACTCATAGATGTAGTCACCAAGGTGAATCACAAAGTCCAAGTCTTGGACTCGGGCGGTAAGGTCGTACACCTGTGCATCAGTAAGTGTAGGTGTCTTGCAACGACCAGTGCCAGACTCTTTACAGAGCAGGGGGCCCCAGTAGGAAGGTTGACGACTAGGCAGGATGGCACACTCAAGCCATATCACACCAGGTACTTCTACAGGAAAGGCAAGCCGCTCTCACATTGAAGAAGCCATAGCCCCAGTTGGCACACGAAAGAATGACATAGCGGAGCCGCGACACATCCCTGCACGGAGCAGGCAAGCGTGTCATGCAGCCGCGGCCTGGGACCCCGGCTGTCAAGGCAGCTATGTAGCAGTCGGGAAGAGAGGAGAAGAACACAGGTTCCAGCCGCACTGCAAACCCCTGGGTTTGCATCAGAGCCGTGTGGCCGGCAAGGCACTCACTGGTCCAGGGCTGGCAAGGTCCTGGTCCTGCCCAAGTGGCTGGAGTAGTCGCCCTGCCGGAAGGCATAGTAATAGGTGGTGTTCGGCTGCAGCCCTGTTATGTCCTGCTTTACGGTGAAGTCGCTGTCTGGGCGGGCAGTCAGTGTCCCACTGCACACACGGAAGGTCACTGTCAGTGCCGTGCCCTGGCACATGGGCTCCCTAGCCCTGCAAGGTCCCACCCTCTCCTGGTGGGAGTACATATACAGTCTGGAGGCGGTGTGCAGCAAGAGCATGCCGGCACGCATAGGTGGCTCACTTGGCAACAACTGGGCTCAGACTCGGATCTGTGGACACCACATAGCCTATCTGGTAGGTGCCATTCTCGTCAGCGGGCTGGAACCGTGTCCATATGATGACGGCATCCTGCAACCCTAGCACGGACGGATGAGTCAACTGCCCCCAGCGCTGGGTAGCTTGCAGCACGGCCAAGTTGGACGACACTCCCATTCTGCCACCCTTCAAGCAGCGTTGCCCAGGGAAGGAGAGCAACAGAGCAAGCAGACCACTTGGTAGTCCGTATGCGCCGCAATGAGTATTCCGCCACGAGGCTGCAGAGCACGGTTGCCTTCCGAGTTACCTGTGTGGCATCGCCACTGGCAACTCCTGAGATAAACCCTACGGCACGGTCCCCACCGCTGCACACAGCTGTGGCATTGTAGGGCGGCGCGTCCAGCCCAGACTCTTGTGCTCCGGCTGCAGCCAGTTCAAGCAGTGAGTCACTCACTCTACACTTGTGTGTGATGGAACTGCCATTGGAACAAGCAGTGTCACCCTGTAAAGGATAAGCAGGTGTTTTGGTCCATCATGCTACTCAGCACAAGGTGAAAAGCAGCAGTACGCCGGGACCAACCTTGCAAGGCCGAGGTGGCAACAAACAAGCACAGGAGAACTCTGAAGTCAACCATCGTTGCTGAGCTACAAACCCAGCAAAGCGATCGACTCAATCCGAAAGCCACCCTGGAAGACGGCACGGCCACAATACTTCCGCTGCCTTCTCAACGCGATCCCTCCCTTGATGGCGTTACCGCCATGTCCATGCTTGAGGCCGTCGAGGCACTCAGCTTCCACTCAACTCCTCACACTAGGGGACCCTCCAAGGGGGGTCTAACTTTCAGAGCGCGTTGATATCCGACACAAATTACTGGGGTCTATTGTCAAACTTATATATACTCAGAAGTGCATTTGTATCAATTGCTGGACATGGAGGACGAGCTTGGGTACAGCGCGCCTTCTTAGCGCGCGAAAGGTATCCCATCATAATAAAATATCCTCGGGGCGTGCTTGTTTCTTTGCCCTGTAAGCTTCTGTAGTGTTTATCAAAGCTCTCAGAGCACACCGTCGCCCCTCTGTCTCACCCGCGGACATCGGTAGGCCAGCCGCTTCGCCATATTGTCATGTTGCTAGTGATCTATGCTGACTTCACCACTGGCTACCTATATGAAGGTTAATAATGCCTCCAACGCAAGTTAAAGACCGCTGGGGCCGTCGGCGCCCTGGGGCTGTGCCTCATGGTGGTGCCCGATAACTTATACTGGCACTTGCACAGGCTCTTTGCTTCACGGCATCTATTAGCCATCCTACTGAATGGGCAGCCTTGGAGGCCTTCTTCGCCAACGGGCCAGCAAGGGCATGAGCAAGGGAGCCATCTTTGTCAAATACGAGGGCTTGACCCTGAGAGCCTGCTACTGCAGGGTTGCACAGACACAACAGTTTTAGATGAATTGAGAATTGTGGGTTTACTGCAATAATTTAAGTACCGCAGCGCAGGTGTGGTCCCCAGCACAGGAGCGGGTACAGGGGACGAGCCCGAACATACCATTAGGTATTTTGTTCAACATTGCCTCTCTGGGTATTCGGGAGACGACGGCACCCTGTTCACGCCCTCCGTTGAGACTACTGACGGGCCCAAACTGAAGCAGCAGCAGCACGGAGGTGGACCTCAGCTTGGTCCTGTCAGTTGTCTCAACGGAGGGCGTGAAAAGGGTGCAGTCGCCTCCCACATACCCAGAGGCAATGTCGAACAAGGTCCCTCATGAAGGTGGTTGGACCTCCTTCGTGCTGCTGCTTCACCTCCCTTGTTCATGATTGTGCTAGCGAGGAGATCAAGGCAGGAGGTCTTGTTCAACAACTTGGCCCCTCGTGTGTTCGTTGCTCCTTGCTCCTTGAAGGGCTACTGCTGAGGGGTGAGCCCATTCCAAAGTGCTACGAGCCCATTTTTCTGAACTCGGGTTGGTCATGATGTGTGTGCCAGCCTGGTTCGCTGATGCCAAGGGCCCCTTGTGGCAAGCTACTCGAATCGGACGAAGCAGATGGGGCCCCGGTATTGCTTTGCCTTACACAGAAAAGGGGATTGCAACGGGATCGCAAAAGGCGACTAGTAGCTAGGCAACAGGTGCCGGGGACTCTTGTCCAGAGGAGCCACAAGGTCAGGCGGAAGGGTGGGCTCCCACTTGGCCCAGGGGCCACCGAAGGCCTGATAAGCCGCACCCTGGTCAAAGCACGTCCGAGGCACGTTGCGCACAAGGTCATACTCCTGTTCCAATCGCTCGCCCAGCTGCACTGCCTGCCTACACTCAGCTGTGCACTGCACTGCTATTCGTAGGAGCTCTGACAGCGACTTGGAGCCGCCGTCGCCCGATCTTCGCTGCATCTTCAGGTTGTAGTCGTACAACGACTTGCTGAAGTAGTGGTGCAGCACCGCACCGGTATAGCTCTCCTGCTCCTGCACACTCACAAAGTGGCACACAGGTGTGAGGCTCGTAACCTAGGCCGTTCAGGCTTTATAGCTGAGGACCATTCGAAAGACTGTGTCTGGCTAGGAGGGTCCAATGTGCTTAGCCCAACCTACCGACCGTCTGGAGTGGTTGCCGTCATCTGAACACTGCAGCCCAGCTGCGCAGCAAGCACCGGCAGGGCGCCTAGACTTCTATCAAGAAACCTTCATGCTAACGAACCAACCTGCGCTTTGTCAGGGTGGGGTGCAGGAAGCCCCCACATATCAACTGCCTGGTGGCCCTCGCGGAACCTGAAGTTGTGTGGCGACACATACTCCTGGACAAGAGCCGGCTGCACAATGCTCTTGTACAGGCGTGACCCCCAGCCGGCATCACAGCAGGTGGTGTAGCTGCTCAGCACCCCTCCTTGGGGCCTCAGCATGTGCCCGCTGTGCCCAAACATGCGCCAGTGCAGGATGACACCCGCGTGCTGCTCCCTCGGCTGCAGCAGGCCTGGCAGGGATGCCACCCCATCTTCCAGCACAATGAACTCATCAGCATCCAGGAACGCTGCAGCGAAGGAGATGTCGCAGATGCCGTCTCAGACCGGCAGAGTGTTGTACCGGAAGGCTGAGGTTGGTAGGTGTGCAAGCAGTAAGCAGCAACAAGCAGGCCACGACACTGACCCCCGCAGGTCGGCAGTTAACCCAGCAGCAGGCTCCCGATCTGCCTGCCACTGCAGCCCTCCAAGGCAGTGCGTACACCTCAATCCTAGGGCAGCCCAGTCAGGGTGGCGGACCAAATGATGAGCTCACCCATCCACTTGTGGCGGCCGCCATAGCGGCGCAGGCACAGGGAGTAGATGTGCCGCTGCCAGTTGATGGACCAGCCCTGCCGCTCAGGCTGCAGTCCGCGCTTGGACAGCGAGGCTGAGGAGTTAGTCACATACTCATAATCCACGAGCCCGCTGGCTATCAGGTCCTCCAGGACTGGTTCCATGGGGTGACTGGACTCAGTATCAAAGACGTAGACTTTCCCCATACCCAACGAGGCATGGTGCAGCACCCACTCGCGGATGTCACAGTGCTCGTCTGCACGCACACGCGCTCACACATTTGTCTGCTCTGATGGGTGCCTGAGCCTGAGTGGCAGGCATACAAGAGGCGTTAATGCGTACCTACACTATTGTACCTGGAAAGCAACCCCTAAATGGCAAGGATAGGGTGGCATACGGTATTGCCGGCCGTGGACATGTCTGTAGATGGTGGGCCACACACTACGGACCAAGAAAAAAGAACAGCACATTTAAGTACACGGAGTTTGTTACCTCGGACAACAATGCATGCTGCCACATAGCTGCTGTTGTAGCCAGGAGGGGGCGCCTCCCTACGGCTGGCACGCCGACGGCCTGTCTGCCAAGCTGCTTCACCGGACGGCCCTGCCGTCTGTGCTGCGCCCCAAGCTGGCCTGAATGACACAACCATCTGCAGGCACACGACTCTGGGTTGTGTGGGTTACTCCCCGTAACCTGAGAAGTGCAGGGGAATTGCAAGGCCAGGTGCAGGCTAACCTTGACGACAAGAAGGGCCGCTGCCGTTAGCAAGACGGTGTAGAGGCGGTGGTTGGTGTCTGCTGTTCTCAGTCCCATAGCTGTTGTACGCCTCTGTTACACCAGTCATGTAGCCCCGGGCAGCTGCGGGGCCCGTCATTCCAGCATGCCGGGAAGAATACCTTCAATTAACAATAGGGACAAATCCAGACTACAATGGTGGTGGCGTCGTGATGCTGCAGCTGTAAAGACAAGCCGCGGGAGGAGGAGGCGCGGGCGCAAGTTTGAGAAGGGCTAGAGTTCTAGCTTATCATCGGTATAAGAGGTTTGCCAGCCTCATGCTGCAGCTCCCTCAAAGTACTGCAACAAATCCCCTGCCTCACTGCGGCTGTCTTAGCGAACCCATTGAAGTGTTTCACATCAAAACTGCTTCAAACTGTTTACATACTTACTGCGACTTTCACCTGCTCCACACGCAAATAAACACTGTCACTTCCGAAGGCACTCCCAGAACAATGCCATGCTCTGTCACATGCAGCTTAATGAGTAAATGCTTGCTGGCACCCGCCACACTGCTGTGACTGCTGTCCGACCCCTTCCTGTCACTTGCATTCCCATCCATCCATAAATGCTTGGATAATGTACCAACTTCAAACTTGCACAAGCAGAGGCCGGCACGAGGCCAGCACCGCTGATATACATCTCCCAAGGCGAGGCAGTCGAGAAAAGTCGCGCATCGATAGCGCCCATGTACAAACCCAACGACATGCACAAAAGGAAAAATCAAACAGGTCAATGGTAATAAGGCCCTGCATGTCTTTGTACATACATGCCTGGTACGTAAGTGTCATGCTTGCAAGTCCCAGGCCCTCCTGGCTGGCAGCATGATACAAGAAAGCCTAATCCTTTCTCAACCTCACCATCCCACCAGGCACACTGTCAAGGCTACACAGCCGCAGCCCGTGCAGGCTGGCTCCAGCCTTCTGCTTGCAAGACATCACGTAGCGCCTGCTTCACACTGCCGGGATCAGCATAAGAAGTCCGCGGGCCGTGGCCGGGCAGCACATGCAGGAAGTCATACTGCAGCAGCTTTTGCAGGCTGTCCAGCTGCTGACTCACGCTGTGCCAGTTGTACTCCCTGCGAGGCAGCAAGTAGAGTCCAGGCTGGAGCCACACAGCACTATACCTCGTCTCGTATCTCTGCCGCATGCGGGCGCCTGCCGCCGACTGTCACCTGCACTGCTACGCAATCCCTTGCAGGCACCCTCCACTGATGCCCCTGGACCGGAAGTTCTTTTGTAGAAGGGCACCGGGATGCAGCTGCCATTGGCGAGCTGACAGCTATCCAACCTGCAGCTTAGAGAGGAAGGCCTGCTGCGTCCTGCCCTCACCTGCAGATACGGAGGCGGGCTCTGTCTTGCTTGGAGACAAACAGGTGGTCGCCGGTGAAGAGGGCCTTGGCTGGCTGGTACAGCAGCGAGACGCAGCCGGGGGTGTGGCCTGGGGTGAAGATGAGCAGCACATCGGGGCCCAGCTGCTCCCATGGGCCTTCGCCCTCCAGCTGCCACTCGGCCTTACTGCAGGGGTAAGGAACGGGGTTACGTATAGCAGTAATGACTTGATGTGAATACCCTGTACCAGCCAGTGGGGTGTATAAAACTGAGGCCAAGCCTTCCCACCCACTTACACAGAGGCGCATGGACCATACAAACGCCACCGATTCACATGCCCAGGACAGCGGACTTGGCCCGACTCCCCAGGTCCTGCCCATGCATGCGCAGCTGCTGCTCCACTCACTCTGTGCCCTGCTTTCTATTGACCTCCAGCCGGTGGATGATCCTGGTTGCCCCAAAGTGGGCCGCCCACTTGGCGTGGTCCCCCACATCATCCTGGTGCGTGAGGAATATATAACGCACACCGCCCAGCTGCTCCAGCCTCTTGGCCAGGGAGGGGTTCCAGCGGGGCACGTCTACCATGATGTTGGCCCAGCCCTGCGACCCCTCCCCACCACCACTGCCAGCTGCTGCAGGCTCCTGCTGCTGGCCGCCAGAAGCAGCTGGTGCCGCTGCTGCTGCTGGGCTGTGCTGGTGGTGCGTGCCGGTGCTGCCGCTGGGCTGGGCTCGGCGGCGGATGAGGTAGGGCGTGGCGCCGTAGGACTTCTCGTCGTGGAAGCCGCAGTGGTAGACGTCCCGGCAGCCCGCCACTGGCACCGGGATGGAGTCACGCGCAGCAGCCAGCTCCCCGGGCGTGCGCTGGGAGGCGTGGATGGAGTAGCTGCAGCATGAAATGGGTAAGCAGTGGGCAATGACACAATTGTGACCTTTCCCCAAGTCCACATATGAGCAAGCTGGGTTCACGCAGGTGCCATGGCATGCTGCCTTTTCCTTTAGTCCTGCCGTGCACAGCACAAGAGCATGGCTAGCAGTGTGCAGCTACATCAGCAGCGACCCATACAGTGCGCAGCAGCAGGTGCAGACAGCATCTGTGAGCGAGAACCCCATGCCTCCCTGCCCTGCCAAATGCCATAAAGTGCCTCTCAAACAGCTTACGTGGGGCAGCTGAGTAGGGCCTGGAGCGCCTGCTGCCTTTCCTGCTCCCCCTCAGGCTGGTGCACCACAGCCGACATGCTGCCCACCCGGCCATACACCGACGGCGCCATCCAGCGGCAGGTGTCACAGTCTGCATGCCAGGGGTCAGGCATGATGCGTAGTCAGGTACTGCAGACCCTCCATCTGCACCTGAACGCAATGCTCCATACCAGAAATGTGACTATGATCTGGGCTGGGGACGTGGGAGGCTGCAGCCCCTGAACTTTCCAGCTGGACCAAGATCCGTTCCTGTCTTGCCAAGACGCAGGCATTTGCACCGCCAACCTACTGACGTCAAGTAGGCAGGCACGCACCTATGCATGTACGATCAACATAGAAGTCCCCTGCAGACGTAGAAAAAGGAAAGACACAATAAGCTGGTTGATTATACATGCCATCAACGCGGTGTGTTGAGCTTTCAGCTTCTGTCCTGGCCATGGCAGCCCGCCATGTGACGCAATGTGACAGCACGGGTGCGAAGGGCATTCTGCCATGGTTCATAGCGGCGCAAGTGAAAGGCATAAGCGCAGGGCAGCTGCCCCAGGAAGACCTGGTGGGTGGGTGGGTGGGTGGGTGGATGTATGTGTGTGCGTGTGTGTGAAGGGGGG
>BBXU01001845.1:0-11756 GCA_001598975.1 Parachlorella kessleri
CGTTACCGAGCATGACGAGTGGTGGAGCGGTGCTGACCCTCGCCTCAATGCATTAGTCGCGGCCCCCCTCCCCCCTCCGCGCGCCCGGCACACACACACACACACACACACACACACACACACTGGAAGGGATGTACCTCCGCGTGCACTGGCGGTGCACCAGGAACACTATTCGCCATTGGCGACCGACGGGCGGTAACCACCATCCACCTTCAAGTAACAGTACTTGCCTCCTCTGTGCCCCAGGCATCCAACAGCACGCTGACAGCTTGTGCCAGCAGGTTGTGTCTGTACCGCCTCGCCGCCCCACCGGTATCCAGCAGCCGCATGATGGCCACAGCAGCTGGCAGGGTCAAGAAGGCCGTGTAGTCATTCGTGCCGCGCCAGAAGAAATCTCCTTGGAACCCCTGCACACCCAGACAAGCCAGCCAGCCAGCCAGGCTTACCCAAGGCATACCCAAGGCTCTCTTGGCAAGTAGCTCTGGCATCCTATTCTACATGCCGCATCATTTGTCAGTTTGTTGTACACTGCGGTGATGCCAGAAAGCCTGGACCAAGGCGTTCACCCTGTGCATCCGCCACAGCAGCGGCTGGCAAGGTGTAGCCCACCCGCTTCCCCCTGGAGCTCACCAGGTTGTAGCCATGGGATGTGACCAGCGGAGCCAGGCCTGCCTGCGCCTCGGGCGCAACCCACAGGAAGGCGGTCCCCTTGGGGCTGCACAGCCACCTGCAGGGAACAGTGCGTTTCATGGGAGGGGGGGGGGGGGCTCTAAGACGCGCGGGTCTTGCGACCCCCATGTGAAGTGGTAGGCCACGCCCGCAAAAGTATACAGTTAGAGCGTTGCAGAGGAGCACAGTGCACCCTTCAAGGTTGTATACTCCCAAATCACAAACAAGGGCCAGGCCATGGGCCCCAAGCACGATAGAAGAGATGGCTTGATAGTACTTCCCCCCAACTCACTTGTGAAGGTTGGAAGTGTAGTAGGTGGCCCCAAGGGATGCCAGGTCAAGGGTCACAGCACCCACAGCGTGGGCGCCATCCACCAGGGCCGGCACAGCGTAGCGCTTACAGAGGGCACACAGCTCATACACAGGCAGGTGCACAGGGAGGGCAGAGATGATGTGGTCGATGATACACAGCCTGATGCGGCCCTTGCCTGCATGGGTTACCCAGGGGGACAAGCTACCAGGGTGAGTTCTTCATTCTCCCAGCTGTCGGCGGTAGTCCCTTGTGCCAAGGAGCTTGTATTCAGGCCCACGGTTAGCAACAAGCCCCCGAGATGCCCTCGCTACTGATCGACTGCACATCACATCGGCCTGCCTCAGCAATTGAATGGGCTTGCCCCATGCCGGACGCTGGCTGCCCAGGATTCAGATCCATGGGCTGCTGCTTGGGACAGACAACCAATCGCCTATGCCATTTCAACCCTGTACCCAACCGTGGAACTTCCAGATGACCTGACCCAGCAGTTGCTCCTGCATCTCATCATACATGCAGCCGCCACCCCGGCTTCATACCTGCCGCCAGCCCCGCCTCAAACCTCTGCACCAGGCGGTGCCGGTCCTCCAGCACGTCCAGGATGCGCACCTCAACCAGGCCGGCACCCGCCTCCGCAGCCAGCCGTGCTGCTGCATTGCGGACCTGCAAGGGGACACCCTCGCCCACCCCTTCCTTGGTTGGTGAGGAGCAAGGTATGTCGAGCCTTCTGAGCAGATATCTTGCCAGCTTGGCTCCACACGGGATCTAAGTGTGCGATACTTGGACAGCGGCACACTACAATCTTCATCAGGCAGTCATGACTGAAGGTTCTCCGGCTCTTACTGCCAGGCGTGGATCGATTTATATCATCTTCTGTTGATGGCAGGCATGCGAAGAGAGGAGGCAGGGGCGTCCTGGAGCGACAGGGCTGGCCGCAGCACTTCCCTGGGTCTTGCTGTGCCATTCATATTGATGGTGGGAAGAGCTTCATACAGGCATCTTTGCTCACCGCCGGGTAGGTGAGGTCAGTCACAAGGAGGTGCTCGCCTCGCTGCAACCTCAAGGAGTGCAGCACTGTGTTGACAGCGGTGGTCGCGTTGGGCAGGACGACCAGATCCCGCGGGTCAGCACCCACTTCCAGAGCAACGGCCCTCTGTGCTGCAATCATGCCTGCGTGACAAGCAGGGACACCTCCGCACACACGGCCTGCCGTAGGTTGGGTGGCTGCCGTACCTTTGCCGTTGCTTGTGTGCAGGCGAGTGTCGAAAGAGGTGGACACCGGCCTGGGATAGAACAAGCTCCTTCATAAGTGAGCCCCCCCTGCAGCGTTGCCTGTCCCACTAGTAGCAGCAGACAGGCCTGCACCCCACCCTTCTTTGCGGCTGGCTGCTGTGCACCGCTGCTAGGAATGCTTCCCACCTTGCAGAGCCTCTGTCTCCATGAACAGCACCGGCTGTGCCTCCTGGCGCCGGTGGTAGAAGGCCTGGGCCTCAAACAGCAGCCGCAGCGTCGCACCATAGCTGCCATGGTTTAGGTAAGTCACCCCTGGGTCAAGCAGGAACAGCTCCTCCCTTGCAGCAGCCCCAAACTCCACGACTGGTTGGCCGGCAGCTGTCTTGGCCTGTATCCAGCAGGTGCGCAAGTGCTTTTACTTTTGGGAGGCACCATCACAAAACAGGGTGGTACTGAGCTTCACCCGTGAGCTGCATCCACGGCTGCCACAGCAAGTGTACGGGTTCCTTGGTGTGGTACAAACAGTGCTACTGGGAGCCTTGCCTGCGCCATCTCAAGCCAGGCGGCCACTGGTGGGCACTGCGGCCAGTGCAACTCCTGTTGGCTCTGTATCTGGCGTGCAACTTCCACAAGCCAGGGAGGGTTCGAGGGCTGGAACGCCTGAGGATTCTTGACTATCGTCACAGCAGCGTCATCACCTGCACAGCATCCCTTGATGCATGATCCTGGTAGGCTAAGGGATGTTCTTAACTGCCTGCTGTTCTCTAGTGGGGAGCTCACCCAACATATCAGTTGGGTTGCCTCGACGGATCAGTCGCTGAAGCCACAGTACCGCAGCGACAACCCCGGCGTGCAGAGCAAGTGCATGTGCTGGGTCCATTTACCAGGTAACAGTCCACTTAACGCGACAATGTGTTAGTGGGAACGCAATGTCCTGATGAAACCCAACACCCTGCAGGACAAGCTTGGCGCCATGCCGGCTAACGAAGAGTGCTCAGACAAGCTGGTAGGTATCGTCCCCACTTTCACTGCAATACTGTTACTTGAACTGTGGCATGCACTTCTGCATGCGCAGCTGTCGTCACAACTCTTGCGACAGAAGCTGTAGCCATTTGCTCCTGTAACGCTGGAATACACTTCTGGTCAAGTACCGGTGGTGCAAAGGCGGTCATGACCGCGGACTATATTCCAGAGCTGTCCTACGACCCTGACGGTGCGGCAACTAGGGCGTGATGCTGGCTTGCCAGTTTGCAGAGGCATGGCTTGTGGGAACGTTCTCAAGCTCCTGTAGTTGTTAGCGCTTAGTTCCCGCAGGACACTCTCGCAATTGCACTGCAACCACCCCTGCCTTCCTGGTGCAGGTCATGCAGCAACCACTGCCTACCCGGAACAACTGGCTGGGAGAAAGGGTGGCAGTGAGCCACTCCTCAAAACAGCCTTCAATGGCCACTATAAGCAGCATGTAGCCGTAGTGGCGGCAGGCACAGCTGCTGGTGGCGAGGCAGGCTGTGAGTGTCCCTCAAGTTCGCAGCAGCCCCGACAGGTGGACGCAGCAGCAGCTGCGGCCCCCGCCCGCACCAACGGCGGTGTAAACGCAGGGGCTGTTGCGGGGCAAGAGCGTAAGGCAGCACCTCGGGCGCAGCCAGCAAAGAAGACCCCTGTTGAAATGCGCGCAAAGGCGGTGTTCAGGGCCCTGGAGAAGTGAGTCAACAACGACGCAGCACCTGACCCAGCTGGTTGCTTAGGTTCGCCTGCCCCCACAGCTGGGCATCTGATGTGGACACCTCTATCGGTGCTTGTCTACCTCGCTGTGCTCCCAGGGCTCCAAGGCTGCGTGCAGCTGTGGTAGCCCGCTGGTGGGACAAGTTTAGCACAGGCTTGAAGGCCCGTGGCTGGATGGTGTTGTCTCAACTGTCGATGGTGCTTGGTGGCTGCAGGCTGCTAGAACAGGGGGCCGAGAGTGAGGCGCAGCTGTGGGCGGTGGCGCGCATCATGTCGGGCGAGGAGTTTGCACAGGTTTGTGTAGAGGCTGTGACCAGCTCGTCGGGGGACACGTTTGTCGAGAAGCAAGCCTGCTGTGCATCTGCATGGAAAGAACAGCTGCAACAACAAGCAGGCCTGCTGCACAGTGGTTGGGATGAGCAGTGCAAGTATTGAATGGCAAGGTAGATAGGAATTCGACTCTCAAGCGTGATCCATCTATCGCAGGTCGCAGAGGAGCGCTATCTGGCGGGCCTCTGTGGGAACCCCCTGTGCTCGTCACCCGCACCCTGCCAGCCCACAGGCAGCGCCAAGTACAAAATAGACCTCACCCACCAGTTGGTGTATGAGCGAGAGGGGCCGGCACTGTTTTGCAGCTCGGATTGCGAGACCGCTGTGCGCACTTTCGCTTCTAGGCTGGGCCCCGAGTCAGCGGCGCAGCACCGCTTTGAGCTGCTTCTGCACCAGGCGCGACAGCAACCGAGGGGCCAGCAGGCGCAGCAGAGCAGCGAGGTGCCCGTACAGCAAGCAGCCGTGGACGCATTTGGGCAGCAACAGCGGCAGCTGCCTGGGGAGCAGCAGGTTTCACAGCAGCGGAATGGGGGCTTGCCGGCGGTGGCTGTCACCGCTGCGGCTCCTGCGCTTGCCCCCTTGAGCTGTCACCCTCCCTCAGCCCCAGCAGCCTTGACAGACAGGGCCTCCAGCAGGCAGCCAGGGAGCCCCGTGATGGTAGCTGATGGCCTTGCCAAGGGCAAAATCCGCTGGGATCATGGGCAGTCTGCCATGCAGTGGACACCTAACAGGTCACCGGCAGCACCTGCACAACCCCGAGCGGCAGCAGGGCGTGTCTCTGGGGCCAGGGCGGCGCCGGTGCCAGGCTTCCAGGCCGCCAATGGTAATGGCGGCAGCAGCAGCAGCAGCGTTGCTGGGGTCACTGAGGGACTGAGCGGTAGCAGCAGCGACAGCAATAGGAATCAAAAGGGTAGCGTGGGCAGTGGCGGTGTTGGCAGCGGGCCTAGGGGGGTGTTGAAGAAGAAGCCAGAGTTTGCTGCCGGCACGACTAAGATACCCATCATGCTGTCGGAAGTCAAGGTGGGAGGGTGGGCTGGACCAGCTACTGTAGTAATGTCTAATGCAGCAGCAGCAGCAGCCCTGGTGATACTTCTTGTTCTTATGGGTGTGTGCCTGCCCTCGTGTCATTGCAACTACTGCAAGTGTGCACCTTTTCAGCTGTGTGTCATGCTAGCTTGAGGCCAGCAGGGGCGGCAGCAGGGCTGAGACAATGTAATATTTTGCCAACTGCCTGCAGGAGCGCGACCCTCTGATGGTGGCAGCAGACACAGCGCAATCCCTGCAAGCTGACGTGGCCCAAGCAGCTGCTGGGCCCCGCCGTGTGACCTTCTCCGCCGCCTCTCGCGTGGGACCGCGGGCAGTGGAGGGCTATGTCCCCCGCTCTGGCAAGTCGCAGTTCAAGCAGATACAACGGGAATCCGAAGGAGCGGCGCTGGAGCAGGAGAGGGAGCGGCGGCGGCGCGTGAGGTTCAGTGATGAGGAGGGAGGCTCGCTTGAGATGCCCTCGGCGGCCGAGCTGGCAGCTACAGCGGCGGCAACCGCGGCGCCTGCCATGGCTGCCGGGCGACAAGGTGGAATGGCTGGGGCAGGCGCAGACGGCAGTCAGGCACTGGCAGCAAGTGAGGGCGAGGCTCAGCCGTCAGGTGCAGCTGCAGCAGCAGCAGCCAATGTCGGCGAGGCTGGCACCGCTGGTACTCAGCATCTTGCAGCTGATGCAGCAGTGGTGGACAGGGATGCCGGAGGGTCTGCCTCGGGACTTGCGCAGCCCTCCACCGCTGGTGCTGGTGCTGCTGCCGCCCCTGTTAGCGACGCTGGCACCCCTGCAGTGCTCGTCTTTGACGTTGATGACCCCGAGAGCCCGCTTGAGGCCGGGGACGCTGCCAGCCTGGCAGCCCACTTTGGGCGGCTCCGAGTTGTTGAAGGCGAGGCCGCGGGGGGGGGACTGGCGGCAGGAGATGGCATCAATACGGTGGGTAGGGTGAGGGGTGCTGGTCTTTGCGGCAGAAACCTCAGACAGATGCAAGTTTGTTTGACGGCCCTTCCCACCTGGGCCAGTTGGCAGGCTGGAGAGGGTGCTCATTGGCAAGCTTTCCAGCATGCGAATGAGCAACCTTTTGTACCCTTTAGTGTTGCGTGGTGTGGGGAATCTCTTGATGAGGGCCAGCTCCCAGCCACATGATAGCATGCCCTGGTAGGAAAGACCTCTCGCCTGCATTATGAGAACGCGACCGCAGGGCACCTGCTCTCTGAGCAGATCAATGTAACACAAGCGAAGGCGCGGCCCGTGAAGTGGGTTTGTCTCAGTGGTCTTTTATAGGCAGTTGCGGAGGTGGCTGTTATGGTGTTTCCTAGGTTACTGCCTGGCTGCAGAACGCACCCAACGGGTTGGTCCCGCCAGCGCCCAGCACACCATCCCCGGACCAGACACAGCAGCCTCAGCGGGGTCAGCAGGCGCAGCAGCAGTCTCAGCAAGCCCAGCAGGCCTCTTTGGAGGAGGCTGTGACACGACAGATGCAGGCCAGCATGCGCAAGCTGTTCCCCCGCCTGTCTGCCACGCTGCCTGCTGAGCTGGACGCCAGCGTGGAGGCTGACCTGGCATCAGACAGCGATGATGCTGACTCAGCTGGCTGGTCCAGCAGCGAGGAGGAGGAGGGCGGGTGAGTGTAGTGTGCCGCTTCCGGGTCTTGTGTGGCTGGTTTGTGCATATGCCAGCTAGGGCTTGCCTGGTTTGTGTGCTGGCATTCTAGTGGGGCCTTGTGCGCCTTGGCAGCTGCTGCACCCTGCGTGGTGATGCCGAAGGGTTTGGGAAGGGGAGACCTACGGCCAGTGGCCTGGATGTCAAATTAAAGGGTATAACCAGCTGCTCTGCATTACTGCATGTCCCAAAGAAGGCTTTCTAAGGTGGCCTCTCGCTGCTTGCTTACAGCTTCTATGAACTCCTCTCCCTGCTTGGCTGCAGGCTTGTGGCCAGCAGCGACGATGATGAAGTTGCCGGCGGCCGCCGCCGCTCCGCCTACCGCATGACGCTGTCCTTTTTCGGGACCCTCTTCACGCACCTGGAGTCGTGGATTACTGACGCAACCCTGGAACACCTAGCCACGCCACCACGCGCCGGGGCAGGCGCAACCGCAGCAGCAGCGTCGCCTCCCTCGGCCCACTCTGCACAGATTGAGGCGGTGCTGACGCGCTTTTTAGCAACGGCGCTGCCAGCTGTCGTGCAGCAGCTGGGCATTGCGGTGCCGCGGGGCGAGGTAGAGCGTCAGCTGTCGGAGCTGCTGCACACCATGCGCTTCTCGGGGCCGCTGCCGCCTTTCAAGGTGTGTCGTGCCCAACACTGTGTTGCTGCCAGCCAGCTGCATGAGGAGTTCCAGGTTTTAATGGGCTTGGGAGTTGGGAGTGCTCTGCTTAGGGTCTAATCACCAGCTGATCTGTGCAGTAATGCAGCCCTAGGAGTGTTTTGGGCTGTCAGGGGCTGGCGGTCGGCTGCGTTCTCACCGCCTGAGTCCTGAGGGTGCTGGCCCATCACGCGGCACTGCACTGTCCCAGCCAACCCTGCACCACACCTGACCCGCCTGACTCACTTGCGATGCGCACTTCCCGCACTATGCTGCAGGGCCCCCAGTGGCAGCTGGTTACAGTCATCCTGCTTAAGGCACTGTCGCTGGAACGGTCGCCTTCGCTGCGCGCAGCCTTTGAGACGCGGGAGGGCATTCACCGCCTGAACAAGGCACTGGCGGGGTTCAGCTTTACCATCGAGGAGTTCTGTGCGGTGCTGGAGCTGCTGTGTCCTGTGGAGTAGGCGGGCGGGCACCGCTCCGCGGACTGCTGCTAGCCTAGCAGGCTCTCTGTTGGCTGCTGGGCCTGGTGGCTGGTGTATTTGGTGGGACGCTGGGAGGGCAGCGTCCTCCTGCTGAGGGTCACTTCTGGGAAGGTCACTGCAGGCAACTGGCTTATGGTTTCCGGATCTTGGTTGAGTTAATGTGCGGTATCGTGCCCGCCGGTGCAAGCCTCATGCAATTGAAGTACTGTGTGCATTGTATGTGTCCCAGTGGCATGCCTGACTGGATCGTAGGCCTCTCCTCTATGTGGGGGTCATTTGCCTGCAATCGGTTGCCCTATACTGCGTACCATACCACGTGACGTCAATTGCTGCATCCTTCTCTATGGTTTGTGCTGCTATGCGGTGTATAGTAGACTCGTCAGGCCTGCAGCATTCTCTGTGCTTTGCCCTTTGGCCAGCCTGAAGTAGGATACCTGCTTTCGGCTCGGGTTGTCCCTTAGTTAGCCTTTTGTAATGCTGACTTCTGCGCCGGTCTGGATAGCAAAGGGTAGTCAGCTCGAAGCACCAAGGCCTTACCAGCTGAGGCAGGGGCAAGCCATGCACTTGTATGCTGAGCGCATGCCACGTTGGTATATGCGTTAACGTACTAGCTGACCGAATGCGGATCGGTCGCCAACCCACATTGACAGCTCCCAGTCCCGCTCACACCTGAAGCCATTAACTACCAGAGCACAACTGCGTTCAGCCCTGTCAGTCAAGTCTGCCCATACCTCCTCTTTGATCCGCATTGCCAACCACCTTTACCAAGTTCTGGGCCTGCCAGTTGAGGCCTTCGGCCACCTTCAGCTAAACCTCACCCAAGTCTTTTTGACGAGTCCTGCGCGCACATTCCACACAATCTTGATCGCTCAGAGTCCCTCTCTTTAGGTTTCTTCAACGCAATGAGCACCAGGCTGGAAAGGCAGCCTGCCTTGCCTCCGCCAGGCTCACTGTGTTGAATGCGCCGCCCCGCCGCCAGCTACAAAACGAAATATGTCACCAAAACCCCTGTCTGGCATTGGACCGCCCAACGCCATGGCGTCGCACCTTGTGCTGGTAGCCTGTTCTCTTGCTGTACCAGTGGATTGCTATCATGGCTGCTGCAGCCGTGGAGATGCCCGCAACATGGCTGCACTTGAAGGCGGAAGCAGAGACGGCCTTTAAGGAGGCGAACTACTCTGCTGCCATCTCAGTGTACTCAGCGGCATTGAAGCGGCTGCAGGAGGAAGCATGCGACACAGCCCTCGCATACGAGCAAAGCAAGCTCTTGTCAAACAGGTTAGTGGTCGGCACGAGACAGGTTCTAGCCCACAATAGTTCTATGTCATTCGACGCGCCGGGCCTTGCTTCCTTCAGGAGCCTGACTGATCCCTCTTCTGACACTGCTTAAGCTCATGACCCTGGGTTCTGATCTTCCTCTTTGTGCCTGAGGGTTTTTATTCGTACCCTGTAAGCAGGTGCATGGCCCATCAGCGCTTGGGGAACTGGCAGGCAGCTTGCGAAGACGCTCAGCAGGCCATCAGGCTCAAACCCGACTGGGAGAAGGGTGAGTCACAGACCTGTGTTGGCCCCTGCCACGCGGTGGCACCCTCCAAGTGGCCAAGCACGTGTGTGCACCCTAGCTCTTGCGATGCTGCCTGTGCCCGAGGCACACACTGTGTTGCTGTTGCGGGTGCAAGCTGTGGACCTCGTAGGATGTCCTTGCCGCTGCCTCTCTGTCTGCCTGCAGCCTGGTACCGGCTGGGCACTTCGCTCCTCTCGCTTGAGCGGCCGGCCGAGGCCAAGCTGGCCTTCGAGCAGGGCCTCCGCTTCAAGCCGGGCAACTCGCAGCTGCGGCAGCAGGTTGAGCGCCTTGGGAAGGAGGGCCTGGGTGGCAAGGAGAACCAGCCTGGCAGCAGCGGTGCGGCGGCTCCCTCGGCGGAGTTTCGGCGTTTCCTGGCGAATGTGACGGGCGCCAGCGAGACGTCTTCCAGCTGCAGCGGCGGCTCGCCCGCTTCTGCAGGCAAAGGAGAGGGCAGGGACGGCAGTGACGCTGTGTCTGGGCGGGGTGCGGCTGCCACTGGAGGAGACGTTGCATTAGCCAGGGAAGCGAGCCAAGCGGCCCAGGAAGCGGCGTCCGTGCCCGCGACAGCTGCAAATGCGGCGCCGGCAGCAGAGACCCCCCAGCAGCAGCTTGCGGAGGCACAGAAGGCCCTTGGCAACGAGCGATACAAGGAAGGGAAGTACGAGGATGCGGTGAGTCCTGGTGGTGCGCATGCCCCCACTCGCACATTGCACCCCTGCCCCACAGGCGGCGCTGTGGTGTGGCCCTTATGCTGCTTCCTTTCAGAGAGTTTATATGCAGTTGCCATGCCTGCTGTTCACATCCTTGGCGGTTGCGGGCAGCGATAGCAGAACTGTCTGCCGGGGGCCATGGGCACAGGTGATCCAGGCCAACTGACCACCCCGGTGGAACAAAGGCAGCCCGTGCCCACGATGAGTAACAGTACCAGTGCTGCTGCACGGCTGCAGGTGCGCTACTATGCTGAAGCCATTGAGTTGTGCCCTGGGGAGGCCGCCTACTACTCCAACCGCTCAGCTGCTGCGCTCATGGCACGCAACTACAAGCTGGTGAGAGGGTCGCTGAGGTCTGGGCAGCACCCTTGGGTAGAGTGCAGAGCCCACTAGGGGCGAGTGTGGGTGGAGCCTTACTGTGTCCGCTCTCTCCCTCTTTCCTGTGGCCATGAGGGCGGAAGGGAAACCCCAGCAGGTGTCAAGGGGGTTCGAACATGTTCCAGGCGTATGGCTTTGCCTGGGCTAGCTAGTCGGGCGGGTAAGCCGCGGCAGACTACGTCAAGGCCTGCTGCTTCCCGCCGCAGGCAGCAGCGGATGGGGCCCGTGCTCTGGAGCTGGACCTTTCGCTGCCGCGCGGCGCTGCCCGCGCTGCCAAGGCGCTGATGGTGATGGGCAGGTTTGGGGAAGCCGAGGCGGTGCTGCAGGGGTCCATGGGCCGCCACCCCACGTTGTCACAGGAGCTTGTCAGCGTGCAGATCGTGGCACGCAAGGTGCGCAGGCGGGGGAGGAAAATCCATTCTGCCCTGCTTGCTGGTGTTGGTAATTAAGGTGCTATATGAGCTGGACGTGCGGGGAATGCGGAGAAGTCTGGGGGCGCGACGGGGAGGGTGCTGTTAATTTGGTTCATGTACTGTGACTTGAGCCGCGGCGCATGGTGCCACCGGTGGCAAGGTGAAAGCATGCAAGCAGCACTGGCTGTGTAAGGCACATGTCGCTTTGGCATATTCAGGAAGTCTTCATAGCCAACTCATCAATCACCCACTGGCCTTACAGCTCTCCAGAGACACATGCGTTTCTATGTGTGGTTACCTTGTGCCTGCCTGACCTTCTCAGGTGAATGCCAGTAGGGAGGCCCTGGCTGCTGGCGAGGCAAACCGAGCCTATACCCTTGCATCTGCCGCGGCTGGCGGCAGCATCCCGCCGTGCGAGGCCGCGGTGCGGCTCAAAGTGGAGGCGCTCCTGGCGGGGGGCAGGTGGGTCGGCTGGGCTGGCCATGCAGGCGTATGATGGCGGGTGTGAGAGGTTAGGGGTTGGGAGTTTTGGGGAAGGCACAAGTGGCAGCTGATGGTGCAGCTGGGGGAAGGGGGGTGGGGGGTTGTTGGTGGTGGTGTGTGTGTG
>BBXU01001846.1:0-58733 GCA_001598975.1 Parachlorella kessleri
CGGGGGGGGGGGTTGGCAGCGGACAAGTTGGCAGCCAGCAACAACCAGCTGGTAGCGGCCTAGGTGGACAATGACCAACCCCATGAGGTGCAAGCAGCGAGGGTGGTGCCTTTTGCACGCAGCATGCATGGTGTCCAGAAGCACCCGACTAGGGACATGGCACTGAGCAGTCGGCAGGCACGGCATGGCACCGCCATCGAGCACTGCCAAGTCCGCCCTGCCTCCCTGCAGGCACGCCGAGGCTGTGGCGGAGGCGAGGGGGCTGAGCCACGAGGGTGATGCCAGCGCCCCCGAGGTGCTGGAGCTGCGCGGGAGGGCCCTGTACCTCAGCGGCAACATGCCCATGGCTCAGGTGGGTGGAGCCCTGGTGCCAGCATGGATTTGGGGTGGTCCAGCGCAGGCTGGTTGAGGGGTGCGGCAGTGCGGGGCGCGCGGTGGTTGAGCGGTCGCAAAGCCACCAGAGCGCCGTGTGCAGCACGTATGCGGCATGCAAGTGTGCGTCCCCCCTCGTGCTCGCAGCAATGCTACCAGCATGCCCTGCGGCGCGACCCGGACTGCGCGCCGGCCATGCGAGCCCTGAAGAAGCTGCGGGCAGTGACGGGCGGCAAGGAGCGAGGTGAGTAGCTTGCACTGGGTTGCACGTGCCTGCCTGCTGGCTTGCGAGACGGCAATTCTGCACTCTTCCAGGGTTGCAGGCTGGAAGTGAGGCTGACTGGCCATAGGTATGTAGGCGCTAGAAAAGCCGAGGCTGGCTGTTGGTAGTCCAGCAGCATCTGGCCCAACAACCTGCTTACATGCACATTGAGCATGGTGCACTTGCGGTTGTGCGACACTTCAAACGTTTTGCGCCGGCCGCCTCACTGCTGCCTGGCTGGTCCGCAGGCAATGCCGCCTTCTCCGCCGGGCGGTACCAGGAGGCGTTTGATGAGTACACCGCAGCCATGGAGGCAGACCCTGAGCTCAGAACTGCCTTTGTAGCCCAGGTAAGCTGCAGCGGGCCGGGTTAGTTCTCTCTGCCTTTGTAGCCCAGGTAAGCTGCAGCGGGCCGGGTTAGTTCTCTCTGCCTTTGTAGCCCAGGTAAGCTGCAGCGGGCCGGGTGTTTCAGCCAGCCAGGCAGCCAGCCAGCCAGGCAGCCAGCCAGCCAGTGAGCCAGTGCACCTTGTTTCACACTTGCAGCCTCTGGAGGCGATGCACAAGTACTTGGCTTTTTGCTCCGTGATGGTACGTGCTGTGTGCTGGTGTGATGTGGTGTCACCTAGGCCCCTGCCCTCCCTGCACCAGGTAGCCACCACTTTCTGCTTTGACACCACCACTGCCAACCCAAGCCCTCCTGCCTTCCCTGTTGACTTGACTTGCTGCCTGCCCATGCTACCGCATAGTTGGCCTGCAACCGCGCCGCGGCCGCGGCAAAGCTTGGCCGGCACGAGGATGCGCTGTCAGACGCTGAGCTGGCGACCCAGCTGGACCCCACCTACGCCAAGGCGTTTGTGCGGAGGGCGCAGGCGCAGCAGGCGCTGAAGAACTTCGAGGCGGCCATTCGGGACCTGGAAACCGCGGGGGGCCTGGATGACGAGTACCCAGGTGGGTGGGTGGGTGGGTGGCTGGGTGGGGAAGCGCTGCACGTTGGGAAGAATGTGATCTGCTGCGCACTTGCCTGCGCTGTGCCTGCTGTGTGGCTGGAGGGTTGCGGGCCTTGCCTACTGAAAGCGCTGCAAGTGCCCAGCTTGGCCGCCGCCGTATGCCCACAGACGTGTGCAACAGCATGATTCTAGATGCCGGTTTCGTGGGCTGGCCTGTCTTGTTGTCTGAGGCGCTCCCTGGCTCATTGCTCACCCCGCCCGCTTGGGTGCTCTGTCTCCCTCCCTTTCTGCAGGCCTTGGCGAGTTGCTGCGTGCGGCCAAGCTGGCGCTGAAGAAGAGCAAGCGCGTGGACTACTACAAGGTGTTGGAGGTGGAGCCGGGGGCCGGTGACGACGCCATCAAGAAGGCGTACCGCAAGGCGGCGCTGAAGAACCACCCAGACAAGGTGGGGTGGGGTTGCACCCGCAGCCGTCCTGGAAGCTTCTTACAGCACCGCTTGTTGACTGTGATGTGGTGTAGCTGAAACAAGTGAGCAGTGCGGCCGGTCTAGGGTCTGCTTGCTAGGGTCTGTGCTTGCCAAAGGCTGCGGTGCCTTTCCGTAGAGGGCCTGCAATGTGTGTCCGTCCTGCTGCACAGCCCCGCGCCAGGCACTGCTTGGTTGGGCAGGGTGTGGTGCAACTGTTTGGAGTCTGCAGTATAAGGTATGAGTGTGTCTGTCCCAGGCGTCGGAGGAGGAGCGTGACTCCGCTGAGGCACAGTTCAAGCTGGTTGGAGAGGCCTACAGTGTGTTGTCGGATGCCAAGAAGAGGGCCAGATATGACCAAGGTGGGGTGCTTGTGGTCCCTAAGTGCGGGCATACTCCTCTTGACAGTTGCCATGCGCTTATGAGACGGATACTGGGCTGGGAGGTTTTGCGGCATGCTCGCGGGGTTGGGCTTCATGGCATCCTCCAACCGGCTTTCTCAACCGAGTATGCCAGATAGCATGAGCTCAGTACGCGTAACCACCGTTGCAACCTCTCCGCCTGGGCCCCATTGAACTTCTCCCTTCTTTGTCCACGCGTGTGCGCAGGGTGGTCGCTCGAGGAGATTGAGCAAGGGTGCTGCATGGGCGGCGGCTGCGGCGGCGGCATGCGCGGCGGCGGCATCGACCCGGACATCCTCTTTGCCAGCATGTTTGGCGGTGGCGGGGGCGGGTTTGGCGGGGGCGGCTACGACAGCTTCCCTGGGGGCTACCCGGGCAGCGCATTCCCAGGTGGCGGCGGCAGCTTCAGTGGCGGCATGCCGAGGGGTTATCGTCGGTCTGCAAACCCATACGGGTGATGCCGCTGACGGCTGAGGTGGCGCAGTGGATGCATGTGCTGGAGGCCTCCAGCGGTACGCCTTGGGTGACTAACTGCTGGCTAGGCTTACAGAGGGTACCTTGTGTGAACATGAAGGAACGGTATCCGTGTTGCAACCCGCAGTCAAGTAGGCATAAATGCAAGCTGCTACCCGCGTGGCAGCGGAGCTATTGGAGGGATCCTTCAGCTGAGGCTCCAGGCAAGCTCCCAAACCCAACTTGCATTCAGCCGTGCTCCTAGCTACTAGTCGGTATAATCTGCTACCCAAGCACAGGCAAAGGGTGCAGTCAAACTGGCTCTGGCAACAAGCACTATATTGCCATGGAACAACAAGTCGATGAGCAAGGTAGGACCTACAACTTACAAGTGACACGCATCGACTAACTACCCCAAGTCAGCGGGATAATGACTGCTCTGATGCACCACCACCTGCCTACAACACTGATCAGTCTCCAGCACAGGTGCACGCAGTCCTGCCCGACACAGACCTCCTCTGAAAACTGAACGCACCGTCACGAACCCCCGGAGCACACACTGCTCCCCGCCTGTCAGCTGCCTACCCTGCTTGCGCTACCTACTGCGATGCACTCCTGACTAGTCGGCCAAACCACGATGCAGTGTCTGCTTCATCTACTCTCTTCCATCGGGGGCCCCTGGCTAAGCGCTGCCTTTTTGGCTGCCTGGTATTTCTCCAGAGCTTCTCTCTGTTCTGTGCATTTGCTATAGCCTGCAAAGACAACTACAACCTTTATCACCTGATCCCCCGACCAGGCACCCTGGATATGAATGAGTACTTTGTACTCAAACGGCCTCAACTGCCCCCAAATGGCATGCCTAGGACAGCTAGGGTGATAGAAGATGTCAGCCTAGGAAGGAAAGATAATACATCACGCACTGACAATCCCCGCCCCCCTCTTGTCCGGGCCCCCTGCGCCCCGCCGTGCCCGCTGTTACTACTACATGCCATTCATGAACACAAGTGGACCACCAGGCAAGGCTTTTATTCTGAAGGCGATGCCACAGGGCACTGAGCATTGAACTGACATACCATATTACTAGAACCTCACCATTCACTAGATCGAGCATGGTCCCTGCACAGCAGCAGGTCCACTCATTAGGAGCGATCCTGCAACAGCGTGCCAGTTGGTTGCCTGCCGAGTGAGCACTGCCGCTACCAAGCCTGTAACCGGGGTGACCTGCTCCTTACCTGTCAGCCCTAGGTAAACTACTGGATTGTAGGACTGCATAGAAGGGAGAGAGACTCAAGGACTACCCTTGGAACTAGCTGCTTGTCTAACTGCCACATCAGACTCCACACCTCGACAGTGCAATGCACTTGCATGCCGTTCACCTCACCTTCAACTTTACGCTGACAGGCACCGAAAGTGTTACACCGGCAGCACACCAATACCAGCTGCTTTGTAGTACGCACTCTCCTAGCTCCCTCTGCAACTCCTGTTCCTGCGAGTCAGACATCCCTGCTGACCCAACGCCAGTCTTTCAGCGTGAGCTAACAATCAGTGATTTGAGCTGCGATCGAAGCAATTTCGGAGAGAAGGAGGGTGTGAGACGAGTCTTGTGCACACTTCAGGCATTCCTGCTGTGCCTGCTGGACTGACACCCTGGCCCTCCGCATGGGCAACACTGGGATCCATGGTGAAGCGCAGGTGCAGTTGTTGCCGTTCGCTCTGGCCCCGTCATTCACACGTAATATCTCTCCGATACATTTAAAGGCAGGGCATATGATGGTAAAGCCCCTGGTTGCTTTGTGTCTTGTCGCTGCTGCTGGCTGCGCCTTTTGTGAGCCCATCACCTTCAGGTTGGCACAAAAGCAAGCACTAGTGGAACATAAGAGATTAAGGAGCTGGCAGGGTATGAAAGGGCTCAGGTAATTGTCAGTGGGTTACAAGCTTGCAGTCTGCATAAGTACTGTGGTACAAACACGCAGCGCCCGGCCCACAGCTCAAACTAATGCGCATAGGTGGACAACATGCGTTTGCAGGCAACCAAGCCCTGCTGGCTCTCATGAGCAAGCAGTAGCACCAGTGCGTCTGCCTGGGCAGGCGCCTCATACAGCCGCCGCTGCAGCTGTCAGGCATCCTGCAGTGAGTGGCCAACAGAGGCGCCTGCTGCAGACCCCTGCCCCTGCACCTGCACCTGGCCTCCTTTCGGCCCTGTCGTCCATCTCAGGCAACTTTGCTGCGGCAGCGCCAGCCGCCAACGCTAGCAGCCCAGCTGGGCCTCCTGGCTCAGGGTCGGCGGCAGGTGGGCAGGTGCAGCCTTATCGACACCCAGGCTATTTTATACTGGACAGCATGACTTGGGTCCAGCTCATATGCTGAGGCTTCCTTCAACCTGCAGCTAGGCGCATGTGGCCAGAGCCATGCGGAAAGCGGATCCTTGCATGTCTGGAGGACTGTTGTCACTGGTGGCATGGGGGACGTGGCATTGATGGGATAACGGCAGGATGTTCCCAAAAGGCTTAATGGTGATGCAGGGAGCTCGCCGGGGCCCGGTCCTTGCACAGACCCATCGCTGCTGTCGAACACAATGTCAACTTTCTGCAAGGTCAGCAAGCAATGGCCATGTATGTCAATATTCCTGCCTGGCTTAGTAGAGCTTCCCAACCTTAGTCAGACACCAATTTGCGTTGCTCAAGCTTGCAACACATATAGGAGCCTGGTGCATACGTCTCTGATGTGTCATGTGACGATTCAGTAAGGGTGGCAGGTAGTGCATGCAGTGTGGAGATAGGATATAGGTCACGAGGGCTGCGCTGGGTGCAGTTATGCTCATTCATATGTGAGCCAAAATGGCTGAGAAGGAGTGCACCGGTGTTACTCCACAGGTGACGAGTGTTGACCAGCTGGCCGGCTTGCGCCGGGATGCTGTCCAAGCATGCTGCCAGCTGACATCGGCCACACTGCAGAAAGGCTGCTGGAATGCGTGCAGCCCGCCACCCGCTGTCAGCCAAGATGTCCTGGTGAGGACTGCACCCCAGCTTGCATTCATGATATGTAGGATCGGGCAAGAGTGGTACGGTGTGCCATGCACAACCAGAGCCATTTGCAGGACAATGCCCTGCAAGGCACCGGCCAGTCGGGGACGGGTTGTCGCAGTTGCACATGGCTTTGTTGCGCCCGAACGCTTACTCCTTTCAGTGTGCAACCATCTGAAACGATTGTTGCATCATTGTACTGCATTGAAAGGCAGCCTGACTTGCCCCGAGCCACAGTATTTCAGTTGTTTATGCCAGTTCTGCTGGGGTCGCAAAGTCTGACCTGTCAGTACCAACTTGCTGCAGACTGTCTTAAAGCTCTGGAGGACAATCTGCCTCATCAACACCCCAGTTACCTGTGATGAGCAAGGGGTTGCAGCCCAAAGTAGTGGGCGCTAACTGAGCACAGTGGGTGATACAAGCTGTGCAGCAGGCGATCGCAACAAATCCCTCCACATGCAGTCGTAGCCACTAGGGTACAACCTGTCATGCCTACCGCCAAGTGGCCTGAGCAAGTATAGACCCAACGCATTTGTCGTGACCTTCGAACGAGACGATATGACTGTTCTGTACCCTATCACATTCTGTCTTGCTTTGCATGCCTACCTCCAGTAGCAAACTCCTGTGCTGCCCTACAAGCTGTCACAAGCTGCTGCCTGTCAGCCTGCTGTTTAAAAGCTGCGCATCTTGAACCCGAGCTTCCTCATGGTCTTGGCATATGTCTCATATAGGACTTGCGTCTTGGCTAGGTCCCTGTTCTGCCGGTTGCCCTTGTTGAAGTGCTTGTGCACGCTCCCAGGCCGCATGTACCTGATCTTGCCGCTGCATGAGAAACGTAAAGGAACAGTAAGACGGGGATGCATTGGCCACATGGGATGGACGTGCAGCATGGAAGGGCGCCACAATGGTGTGATAATTTACGGCTGCAAAGGAAGCTTCGTCCCTGCTGATGCATTGCTCCTTGCAGGTCGCACCTGCCGGTCATCTTGAATCGCTCCTTATATGACCTGCGGTGCACAGCAATGTTGTGCCGTTGGCTTTGCCAGTGCGTCATATCAGCCCTGAGAATAGATTATGTGTGCAGAGAACAGCAACTCAAGTGCTCCATGTTGTGAGTTGGTGACGTTCTGGGCCGCCCAAGGTGCTGAACCAACAAGTAAGCATCTGCGCCTCGCACAGCTACTCACGAGTAGGGTTTAAGTTTGCAGCCCAGGAAACGGGGCCTCAGCTTAGTGGCAAACCCCCGGCTGCTGCATTGTTGCCACAGTGCAGCTGCCGCCTGGCCGCCTGACAAGGCTACTGGGTCAGCTTTGGCTAACGACCTGAGACCCTCAGTGCGGGCCAGGCTGGAGGGCACAAAGTTGAGGAGGCTGCTGCACTGTCGGGCGGCGCCGGCCTGTGTGGCAACCCCAGCCCTGAGTGAAGTAGCTGCTGCAGCTGATAGCTGGCAGCCAGCCACCGCAGGCTGTAATACTAGCCTAGATAGGCTGCGCAACAGTGCCATGCTTCTGCTGTCAGGGTGGAAGAGCTGCAGGACCCTAGACGCACACCTTCTAACTTGCTATAGCCAATTAACACAGTTATCTATCAATTATTTACTGCTATCACGACGTCAAGGGTGCGTGGATGGGTGAGTGCAGAATACAGGGGTCGACACCTGCATCATCTTGCATAAAAAAGGCAAGAGGAATGATTAGACTTAAGCTTGCTATTGCTGTAGAGTGGTGCTCTCAGACTTTTCCCTCCCAAACCCTGTGGCGGGAACGAGCAGACCCTGGGCTTCATTAGTGTAGCACGCAAGGGAGCGTTCCTTTTCCTTCTACAGGGGTGGTTGGTTAAGACCCTGCCCATCAGCAGCCATGGGTGCGTCCAGTGCTTCCTGCATTAGCCAGCCATGCCTTGGCGGCCATTGCACCAATCATGTACCGCCACCTCCCCTTGCTGGGAAGCATCATGTAAGCGGGCCGCTATTCGTCTGCAGGTATCTCCCGCGACTCGCTTCATAAGCGCCGGGCGACGGGAGGCAAGCAGAAGGCTTGGCGTAAGAAGAGGAAGTAAGTAAGAGCCCTTATTTTGGGAACATCTCAAAGCAACGTATGTCCGTCAGGCTGCCGGCTGGAGGCTTGGCGGGGAGACACTGCAGGATGATGGGACCCCTCTCAGTCAGGGGAATGGGACCAGCTGTGCCCTACTGGCGATGGACAGGCACTGGCTGCTTAGGCAGCGCCAGGACGCAGACAGCACAGCATGCACGAGTTGCAGCTCTCAGCAAGGACTGCAGGTGCGCTTGCAGTGGATCACCCCACGCGGCCGCTGAGCAGCAGCGGTTTTGGCCTGCAGGTATGAGCTCGGCCGCCAGCCCGCCATGACCAAGCTGTCCTCCAACGTGACAGTGAGGCGTGTGCGCGTGCGCGGAGGCAACTCTAAGTTCAGGGCGCTGCGCCTCGACTCGGGCAACTTCTCCTGGGGCTCCGAGGTGCGGCGAGCAGCAGTCTTGGGGACAGTTCCGCGGCAACAGGGTTCTGAGGGTGGCGGCGACGCTGGCAGCCTGCTAGGAAGGCGTTGGTGGGGCTGCGACGGGGGAGGGCATGGAGTAGTTAAGGCCGCTGGCGCCGGCATGTGCTTGCGAATTCTGATAACGGCGCGGACACACCAGAGCTGGTGGCAAGGGACCGAGTTGCATTTTTTGTTCTGCCCAGCTCCCTCCTGCAAGGCAGCCGCTAGCTGCAGGTGGTGGTAAGGGGCCTGCCTAAATGTTGGCTCCAGGGCTTGAAGAGACAGCCAGCTGCGCTGGGACTCCCCAGCTGACTGGGTAACTAGATGTAAGCTGAGTGGTGCCTAGCCTGTGGGCCTGGACTGATGTGCTCACTTTCCGCTGTCTGTCTCCTGCACCAGGCCGTGACCCGCAAGACCCGTATCCTGGATGTGTCTTACAACGCCTCCAACAACGAGCTGGTGCGCACCCAGACCCTGGTCAAGAACGCCATCATCCAGGTGGACGCAACCCCCTTCAAGCAGTGGTACCAGGTGCACTACGGCCAGGAGGTCGGCATCAAGAAGAAGGCCGCCGCAGCCGCCGCAGCAGCAGCACCCGCCGAGGGCGGTGAGTGTTTGCGGGGGCTCGTAGCGGGAGGGGCACCCTGGGACCGCATCTGCGTGGACCTGAAGTCTAGGGTAGCAGTCCTGTGTCGGGCCAGCCACGGGCTGCAGGGAGGGTTGCGAACATGGTGGCATGCAGGGACTGAGCTGGCTGAGGCCCTGCGCCCTTGCGGCACTTTGGACTTGTTCCCAGGGTTTCATGGCAGCTAACTTTGTTGCCTGTTACTGTGACAGCAGGCGGTCAACAGCCTCCCGTTGACAGCGTGCAGGGCAGCCAACAAGAGGGAAAAGAAACAGCCCACGCAGGGCTGGTAAAGCTCTGGAGTAGCGCAGTGGGCTCTTTTTCCTGTCCGAGTGCATACCTAGGCCTGCGCCATGTCCGATGCTGAGCCCCCTTGCTGCTTTGTGATGCCGCAGAGGCGCCCGCCGCCACCCAGAGCAGCCATGTGAAGAGGAAGCTGAAGCAGCGCAACGTGGGCCACAAGCTGGACAACCTGCTGGAGGACCAGATGGCCACCGGACGTCTGTATGCCTGCATTAGCTCTCGCCCCGGCCAGGTAAGCTGTGCTGGGCGCGGTATGGGCTAGGCTCGGTCAGACAGACTGCACATGGGAGGGGGGGGGCTTGTGCTGTAGGGCAGGAGGGTGCTGGGTAGGAGGTTTCTATGGCAGGCGTCGTGATATGTGTCGGGTCGCGTTGCTGGGGTGCGCCGCCGGGAGTTCCTTGCAGCTTGCTGGAAGAGGGGAGCCATGCAGCAGATGTCGCAGAGGTTGCTGTTGCAAACAATGGGTGGATTGGGCGCTTGCGACAGGCCATTGCCTGCATCACAAACTTTGCCCTTGGGTGGCTTGTCCCCTGTGATGACTGCTAATCTGTAGCAACTTCTGATGGTGCACGCACCAGTGAAGTAATCATAATTAGCTGGCACCAGTCTGACGGGACAAGCACCACCATGGTGCAGCATTTGCATATGTGTGCACCTTCCACAGTCTCACCAGACCTTTTTAGCAGCAGCACTTCATTATGCCCTGTCAACGCAGTGTTGTAGTGTCTTGTCCGTGGCGTTTCTTGCCACTGGCGCACCGCAAGTGGTGCCGGGTGCCAGGTGCCCCGCGATGCAACTGGTGCTTTCGCTTTCGTCCCTCTGGCTGCAGTGCGGTCGCGCCGACGGCTACATCCTGGAGGGCAGGGAGCTGGAGTTCTACCTGAAGAAGATGCAGAAGAAGAAGGGCAAGCAGGCCGCCTAAAACGGCAGGAATGCGCGCTGGGCAGGCAGGCAGGCCGCTGGAGAGATGTGCAGCGGCGCGGCTGATACCATTGCTTTATGCCAGAGTGGCGTGGGGCCTGCTGGCCAGTAGCAGCCGTGTAAGCAAGACACGCAGGCAAAGCCTGTCAGGTTAAAAAGCTGGGAGATTGCGCCAGCAAGGAAAGCTTTCCTGGACTGTGCAACAGGCGGCGTTGCTGGATGCCAGCGGTGCAGTGCAGCTTGCAATGCCTGTGGCTTGATGCCGCCCAGGTATTGCGAGCTGTAGGCACGGCTTGGCTTTGCAGAGACTGAGCTTGTCTCAGCGGTGCCCAAAATCCGTGCACATGTGGGTTCAGAAGGCCACCCTGCGGCAGACATAGCGAGCACCCCCACGCACTACCTGCCAACCTTGCTGACAGCAGCACCCCATTTCTTTGCTCGAATGCAGCGATCTGTCTGTCAGCTTGCAGTTCAACCGAGCCTGGCATGCATACAGCTCCCCATGGGCGCACTAAGCTCACCGACAAGGAGGCACAACCTCTGTGTCTGCAAACCCTTATCCCTCTTTGCCCGAGGCACAGATGCATTGTAGTGGCATATATAAATATATGGTCTCGACAAATAGTGGTTTTAGCTGCTCGAGGTTCGTATTCTGGTTTGTTTTCTGTTGCTTGTTTCCCCAGTCACTCTCTTCTGCCAGGGCGTCTGCCCCAAGGTTCGCTTCTTCCTTCCGTTCCTCTCCCGCTCGCTTGCAGCTCTGTTATTCATTTCCTGCTGCCTGCCAGCCTGTCTGCCTGCTCTGCTCGCCTGCTGCGCATCCTGCTGCTCCCTGCTGGCTTTCTTTTAGGGCCTAACCCTGTGCTCTCCTGCCCCTGCTTCAGCTGCATCTCCTCTTCCAGTGGCCTTAGCTTATCTTGGGGAGAGTACTACTGGCTCAGAACTCAGGCAAGACTCAGGCTCATTCTGCATCCAGCCCTGTCAGTTACGTCCAGTCCAGTCCAGCCCAGCTCTACTCCCTGTTTCGCACTACCCGCCACCCATACTAATATATAGCACTTGTGGGAAGACCTAGGCGCATACTTGCAACCAGCCCAGCCAGGACAGTTCAACCCTACCTCCTCCCTGTTCCCCCTACCATGCCCCCTACTGCCACCCTCACAAAGCCCACGCGCCTTGCGTTGTGCCCAGAGGGCAGGATGCCTCAACAGCTCTCAAGCAAGGTTACTTGTCCCTTACCAGCCTTGATGAACAAGGTAAAGCCGTCCTTTCCTGGAGTGCTGAGGTGGCACATCACGGATCAAACGCGAGGACTTGTGGAGGTTGGCTGTGCTCTTTTCAACGTAACCTGATTGCAACCTTGCCCCGAAGGAAAGGAAGGTGGTGGGAGTGCCTTGGAAGGGGGTCCTTGTCGAACACCCATCCACAAGTCATGGTTCGCCCAAAAACCTTCAAGGAGGAGCATCCCCTGGGTGAGCTTGGATGCGCCAGGCCTGGCAGGTCACGTCAGCGCCCAGTCTGCGCCTAATGGCTTCCTGCGCTATTTTTGCAGAGAAACGGCAAGCGGAGGCAGCCAGGATTCGCGAGAAGTACCCTGATAGGATACCGGTGAGCTACAGAGCGAGTTGTGTCCGTTTTGGACCACCACCACCTCCTCTGTCGCCTGGGATGCTTACGCTTGTGCCCTTGATCGGTTGCAGGTCATTGTGGAAAAGGCTGAGAAGAGCGACATCCCAGACATAGACAAGAAGAAGTGAGGGCTGCTTCCTGCCTGCTCTTGTTGGCCCAGTGTCTGGGACTTGTTGGGCGAGTTTGGACAGTTGCTGGGAAGTGCCTCAGCCACTTGCCAAGGCTATATGTATATGCTGAAGCTGGATTCCGCTCTGCCTGTGAACCCAACGACCACAGTTGGGCATGTTATATTGTGCGTGACTTTGCCCCGCAGGTATCTTGTCCCTGCTGACCTTACCGTCGGGCAGTTCGTGTATGTGATCAGAAAGCGAATCAGGGTAAGTGGGGACGCTTCATACTGGGCATGGGGAACTGCAGGCAGTTGAAGGTGTTATTGGAGGCAGTGCAAGTCACGTGCGGGGGTGGAGCTGCTTCCTGTCGGTCTAAGTGAACGGGCAACAGATTTTTATTGTGTCGAACCCTGTAGTTGTTCACAACAGGCTTCCCCACTCCCTGCAGGTCTCGCCAGAGAAGGCCATTTTTATGTTTGTGCGCAACGTGCTGCCGCCCACTGCCGCGCTGATGGCCGATGTGTATGCTGACCATAAGGATGAGGATGGCTTCCTGTACATTACGTATAGCGGGGAGAACACCTTTGGCTGATGGTGAGGCGAACAGCAGTGCTGCTGTTGTGCACAGCAGTGAAGGAGCCCATAGGTGGGTGGCAGCTCGATGAGTGCCCCACTGGCGGCATCATTATGCATGTATGATTACGGGTGAGAAAATTGTTGTTGGCCTTGGCTTCCCTAATGAGAGTGTTTTCTGCGGGCGCATCCCAGCTCTGTAGCAGTATACTAGCCCCATGCTTCATATGCGCTTTGCATGCCTTCGATGGGGCTTCATTTGTACATTGGCAACCCCTTCCGAGTTGTATCTGCATATCCAACTTTCTCAGTGGCTCACCTCCCTCGAGCGAGCTCATGGCGGGCTGTACTCCGTGTCATCTCTGTGTAGTTCGTTTGGCTTCCCTGTCTGCGAGGGCAAGTGCCCATGCGCAGTTGTACCAGTGCGGATGCGTGTTCTTGATGGCGTTTTGGTCTTCTCTTTCGGGTGCTGTGCTACAAGAGCCTGTGGGTGGGACCTCTGGACGTGGGCTATGCTATCTATGTTGAATAGCTACGTGGGGTGAGCTTATGTATCTCTTTTGGAATAACAAAGGCGTTCATCGTGAAGAATGATTGCGAGTGTGGAGGTGCTGAGCAAGTCAGTGCAGCGGACATTGCCCAGCAACTTTGCGTCAGCCGAGGGCAACCTAAGCTGGACAAAGGTGCTAAGTGCCAGCCGGCTTTGTTGGCGGTACCGCCGGTGGCATACTGTGAGATGTTACTCACCGAGAGTGGGAGCCACTTCGATAAAACAAACAACAAAGCTGCAGGTGATGGACTTGCTGGGTGCAACTATATAATGCACAGCCAGAAACATCTTACCGCTGGACTGGAGGCAGGGTGGATGCAAGGTGTGGTTTGAGCTTGCCATGAGCATGGTAGTTCACAGGGAAAGTACTATCAGTATGGGTGGCAGGTAGTGCGGACAGGGAGAGAGAGCTGAGCTGGACAAACAGGACTGCAGAATGTGCCTGATACTGGCAGAGGCTGTACACCCAGCGTACTGCCAGGCTGCCACGCCCAAATGACACCCCTCCCGCTACCTTTCTAAGCGTACACGGTTGTGTTACTGCCAGTGTGCTTGCAGCTTGTCTCCCCTCCCTAATTCTGCCTGCTTTTTGACGCAGCTGGCACCCGCCACACTGCTGTCTGACCCCTTCCTTTCACTTGCATTTCCATCTTAAATGACACTCTTTCTAATTTTATTTAGGGGGGCAGGTAATGCGATCAGAGAGGAGATACGGGTATACTGGGCTGACAGGGGGCTATGCAGTTATTAGTATGGGTGGCAGGTAGTGCGAACGGGGAGTAACCTGGGCTGGACTGGACTGACAGGGCTGGATGCTCTGTGTCTTGCCTGAGATCTGAGCCAGTAGGATTCTAATTTTGCCTGCTTTTTGACGCAGCTGGCACTCGCCACACTGCTGTCTGACCCCTTCCTGTCACGTGCATTTCCATCTTAAATGACAATCTCTGGGACGCCAGATTCTTGCCTGAGAAAATATAGTTGGCATGGGTGGCAGGTGGTGCGAACAGGGAGTGAGAGTGGAGCTGTACTGACAGGGCTGTTTGCAGAATGTGCCTGAGAGCTAGTAGATTAGAGCTGTGTCCGCCATGTGGATCACCTAAATTTAAGCATGGGTGGCAGATAGTGCGAACAGGGAATGAGCGCTTGGCTGGTCTGGAGTGACAGTGCTGGATGGACAGTGCTGGATGCAGAATGAGCCTGAGTCGTGCCTGAGTGCTGAGCCAGTAGGATCACCTAAATGCTTACTTCAGTCTTGGTCCAATCTGCTAGAACCCGCTACCACAAGGTGCCATATGTGACCATGAGCAGGTGAAGGCAGCTTGGTATTACGTGCAGGTGCTCTGCCTTTGACCTTGGTACTCACTTTGCCTGTGGTTCCGCTCTGGCTTGCACTAGGTTTTATTACATGCACACACCCACACAAGTATTCTTCTCAGCGGTCGCACTCCACACGACCACCTCACGGCTGTCACTCCTGCTCAGTCAGTCTTTGCTGGCCAGGGCTGGCGGGCCGCTTAGTTGGCCAGGGTGGCGGACAGGGCCCACAGGTTGTTGCCGGGCTCCTCCAGGTGGTCCAGCAGGTTCTGCAGCAAGCAAGGGAGGAGGGGTATTAAGGTATTATTATTACTCGAGAGGCTGACACCTTGGCAACTACAAAGTCTCTCAAGTCTTACAAGAGGCTTACAAGAAGATACTGGGCAGAGCTAGGACCGTTGCGCCCGGCAGTACTCTTAGTGTGAAAGCATTTCTAAGCCCTTAAGCCAGATTTTATGCAGACGTGTGCCTCTCCGGCTCCAGTAACGATGAAAGCCATGTAGTCGGCACACAAGGCCTTGGATCTGGCCAGTGATAGCACCAGCTGTCCCTTGTACCACATCATCACTACCTGCATCCTGCAACAGGGTGGGAGCATTTGCGAAGGGCCCCGAAGCAGCATGCCTGCCCGCCTACCTCAAGTGGGCCCTTGCCGGTGACGATGGCCTGCACGAAGAAGCCCAGCATGGAGACCATGGCCAGGCGGCCGTTCTTGATCTCCTTGACCTTGAGCTCGGCCAGGGCCTCGGGGTCGTCGGCCAGGCCCAGGGGGTCAAAGTAGTCGCCGCCGGGGTACAGGTTGTCCAGGCCCTCGGCCCACTCCCAGCCGCCGCCGTTGGTGCGGTAGCCCTCAACGGCGCCCATCAGCACCACCTGGAAGAGGAGGAGCAAGCAGGCAAGGGACAGTGTCAAGCCGCCCCATGGGGATATGCAACTAATGGTGTGAGGGTCTGCATCAAGACGAAAGCAGCGGCGCACCACTGTGCTTCAGTATGCTGCAGGTACCAAGTTAGGTCAAGATGTGCATGCCCCTGGCGCCTTGTGTGTTTCTGCTGTCATCCAGCCTTTTCAGTGCCCCGCCAGCCCATGACACTTGCGCATGCGTCCTCTCCAGCGCACCTGGGTGATGAGGGTGGCAATGATGGACTGGGCGTGGATGAGGGCAGGGTTGCCCAGGTAGTTCAGGCCGTCGTCAGAGAAGATCTGAGCGCCAGCCTTGAACCACACAGCCTCGCCGAACTCGATGCCGCTGTACCTCTGCAGGACCTCTGCGGGGCGGGTAGCAAGAGAGGCAGGGGTGGAGAGCACATCAAAGGAGGAAATCCGAGGGCCTACTCGCGACACGATCATGCCTGCCACCCATCGCGCCAATTACTTTGAAGTATGAATTCTGCTGTCCCACAACAACGACATGTTTACATAACCCCATCCCATGAGGACACTGCATTAGACAAGCAACCATAACTGTGTATGTAGACCAGTTTCCAGGTCGCTCCCCAGCCAACTGCTGGACCCCACCCCACACACCACCACAACCCCGCTTGGCCCCTCCTGCCGGCGCTTACCGGGCAAGATGCAGCCCAGGGCGCCAAGCATGGCCCAGCGGGCATGGATGACCTCAATCTGGCGGTAGCGCTTGAAGGTTTCGGGGTCGGCGGACAGGCCGGCGGTGTCCCAGCCGTAGTCACCAGCGAACTCGCCGTTCAGGTAGGAAGGCACAGCACCCTCGGAGAAGGGGCCCAGGAACTTGGGGCGGTCGGGACCGTACCACTGGCTGGTGTCGGTGGTCTTCACGTTCTTGGACTTGACGGTGCGGCGCATGGAGGTTGCTACCTGCACGGCATGTGAGGCTCCAGGCCTTGGCAAAGGAGCCCTTCCACCACGCAGCGTGAAAGGTCAGAGGTACTTGTAACACAGGTGCCTCAGCCAGCGCGCGGAGGCCAACATTGAGCACCACTGTGACGTCCCACCCCTTGCTTGATCACAAGGTAAGGCACAGCCGGCCAATTTCTGGGCGTGTACTAGACACTGGCCTGCAAGTCTGGCTGAAGACTAGCTAAGCGACATAGACAGCGGGGGGCTGTCACCATCATCCGTGTTGCCGCCCCGTCTTATCGCCTTCCCCAACGACTCATTCGCTCTGATCGCTGCCAGATATGCCGATGAAGTGTATGAGCCCAATTGCCGGATAGAGGAGCGCCTCACCTTGGAGCCACGAGTGGCCTGGGTGGAGACCTTGGCGCGCAGCGCCTGGGTGGTGCCCACGAAGGTGGTCTGCATTCTGGCGGCTTTGGTGGCACTCTCACTACCTGTAAGAAGCAGAAGAGTGTGCAGAGGCAAGGGTGGGAGAGCAGAAATGGGAGGAGCGATGGAAGGCGGGAAGGCAGATGCCGATAAGATTTTCCGCTAGTCGGTGGAAGCTTTCGAAAGGCATGCGTCAGTTGCACCCGGTGATACTTGTGATAGTCATCCAAGTATGTGATCGACGTATTGCAGAGTAATGCCTCAGCCAGTGCTATTCTTGGTTGCTGCATAGTCTGTGGCAACATCCGCTCAGTCAGGCTGCTCTAACGGGCAGAGTTTGATAGGCTGCAAAACAGAAGCTGTTCTGGGTTACTTATTGACTGTTCAGCTTGACCACAGCATACGTGATGTCCGTCTCTGGGGCTGCTACCAGCCCAACTCATGTCTGTAGTGAGTAGAGCACCTTTGAGGGCCACAGTGGCTGGCACCTGGGGACCTTCTCAGCATGTATGCACGTCGTGCTATCAGTCACGGTGCCAGCAAGATGCCAGTTTCAGCGCCCTGCCAGCTGGACCGGACACTTGTATGGGGCCTTACATTGTATGGGGCACTGGCGGACCCAGAGCTGACTGCGAGTATCCGTTGCCCTCTTAGAGGATTTGGAGGGTATGCACGTGACAGAGCAGGGTAGGTGAGGGACAGCCTAAACCAGTAGGTCAAGGTGGCAAGGCGGTGAAGAACTCACTTATGGGTTGGCGGCTGAGCTGAGGGCCCGTGGGAGGGGCCAGTTTTCCTCCAGCCTTACACAAGGGAATGGTGTACAGGGGATGAGGACAGGACTTATTGCAGAATTCAATATTTCCAGGTGCTGATCCTACTTCATCCAGGACATCATGCTGACGAAACAAAACCTCTGCCAAAGTGCACAAGGCCAAGTTTATGCAGTGCACTGCATGCAGGAAAACATCGAAACCACACATTCGTTGAATGCAGTAATGCGCCAAGTACACACATTGGTGGGAATGCAAGAGAGAGGAGCTACACTACGCTAGGTCTAGCTGCAAGCAGGCACACGAGGATGCAGAAGAAAGCTATCTAACAGAAATGCCAAGCAGAGGATGGCAGTAGCCCAGATAAAGCAGACGCACATTCCTGATAGCACAGTGTGCTTGCTCCAGTGCACGAACCAAGCACAAAACTCAAACCACAAACCTACTGCACTGCAAGCAGGATCTTGTCCCAACACCGCCAGCCTACCAGCTTAACATGGCTGAGGCCCGCAGCAAACCGGTGAATTCCAGCAGACGTGAAGGAATTGGGGGAACAGAGTCACGAGGGCGATGAATGTGCTTCAGGTTGTGGGTCCACATTAGGAAGCCCAGAAGACAACAGCCACTAGCACCATGGGACAGCAACGCAAGGAGCAACTCAATGACGCAAGCTCAAAGCTGTGTGTACCAACTACACACGCATATCTGATGCAGCTCCACATGAGCAGCAGAAAACTTTAATATAGGCTGTAGGACTACCCTGCATCCTGCTTCCCCCCCCACATTGCTGAATGCCCCACAGCACCTCTGAAAGCCCTCCCTGGCAATGCATGGCCTGCTCCTACAGCTGGTTCTATCGAGATAAGCGCCACCATGGCCAGTTTAGCAACCCTAGGCTGTCAGCTTCAGTGTCACACACCAACATCTCGGATGTACCCTAGACTCAAATTTCACCACAGGGGCTAACGCTAGGTGTATCACTCTGCCCCCGGCTCGTTAGCAGCAAACTAAATGGCACATCTTGACCGTGCCTGCCAGGAGCACTACAACTGTCATCCAAGTAAAACTGCCTAGGCTATTCCTCAACACCCATTGGTCGTACTGATTTGGGAAGGCCACCCAGCCTGCATGGCAAGATGCGCAGAAGTCATCTATGCTATGCGTCCTCCCAAATATCTGCCAACCCTCGCTTCATCACCACCATGTCATGGTTATTCGAGGCATAGACCAATGGTGAAGAGCCTACTGCTTGCTTCACAGAAACAGCATAGTGGATGCCCAGCTTCTTCCCTGTAACCTTTGGCCACGCGTTCACCTCCGGCCCCCCCTGCACCTGGGAGGCTCACCTGCGGGTTGTCACCACCACCTTCGCTTTCTAGAGCCGCTGCAACAATATCATCCCAGGGATCGGACCAATGCCCTGCTCCTGGCACGGCCTCATGGCCCCCCGCACTTTGGAGAGGCAGGCTGGCGCTGCGGCCTGCCGTTGTAGCAGCAATTTCTGGGGGTTGGCTGGCGCCGTCAGCGAATGCCAGGGATGAGGCGCGGGGCAGCTTCAGGCCGGAGCCAGGTGGGGAGGCAAATGCAGAAATGATGAAGTCTGAAGGCTGGCCTGCAGGTATAGCTTGCCATGTGCTCAGGACAACTGTGCATGCACCATGCCGGCATCTGCGCCTGCATTTGACATAGCGCACGGCTGACATGCTACTTAGGCCCCCCAACTGCGAACGGCGAACGCAAGGCTGCAAGGCAATTGCCAAGCTGCCTGCGCAGCTATGTTCATTGTGAGATCTCCCGCAAAAATAATTGAGGTACTCCTCTGCGTGATGGTGGCTGCGGCCAGCTGTGACACTCACCCTGGCCCTGGCAAGCAGCTGAGCCTAGGATGCTAGGGCTTCCAAAGACCGAGTAGGATGCCTGGTCGGCGGGCAGGTGGGCGGGGCGGCTGGCGCGATCTAATGGAGAGCTCAATGGCAGCTGCATCGGTGGAGATGATGTGGCGCCCTGCTGGGCAAACCCAGGCGACCACTGCATGCTGCCACCCAAGGCGACAGGACTGCTGTGGGGCGGCTGTGGCGGGCTGCCCACTGCACCAGCAGAGAGCAAAAGCTATAACTAGTTACTTGACGGGGGCACAGCAGCCTGCCTAGCAACAGAGCACAAACTATTTGGTGTCAAAGCACGCAAGGCAGAGCAGGCCGTGTGGAGTGTTGCTGTAAAACTACCGGAGGCCCAGGCATCCGATCTGCCAGTTTCTTGCCCACCACGGCCACACCTGCGCCAAAAGGAGGGGAGCCGGCTGCAAAGGCCTGCAGGGCCGCCAGCAGCTGGCGGTGGTCTGCTGCGTGCTCTGGGCTTGGGAAAGGGGTGGCCGCCAGCGGAGCAGGGGTAGGAGTGCCAGGGCCTACCAGCGGCGCATGCAGTAGGCCCGAGGTGGCAAGCTGAAGCAGGCTCTGGGCATCGAGGGTGCCAGCCGAGTTGTAGCTGCCCTGCAGCAGCGAACCTAGCCGGAATGGCAAAAGAAGGCCCTGACCTACCAGGCAGAAAAAGAGCAGAATGTGCCACTGGCATCTGCATCAATGGAGTCAACACATCGATGATCCCCTGCTGGAGACACATCGTCACTCTGTGCATACATACAGGAACCTTGCAGGAGCACACAGCAGGCTGCACAGCACCCCCGACCATGCGCCTGCTTGCCTGCACAGACCAGTCCACGCCCCCGCTGGCGCTCCTGTGGAAGCCCTGAGGGCCGCCCATAAAGCCAGCCTGGCCCGACTCCATGCTACCCAGCAGCCCACTGACCCCAGCGCCGGCCCCACCCAGGCCCAGGGCAGCTAAAGCAGCATGCAGCTGGTCAGTCATGTCTTGACCCTGCAGGGGAGTCCTGCCAGCGTATGCTGAGGCGGGGGACAGTGCTGCCAGGCCCGGCTGTGCCAGCCGGGCAATCTCGGAAAGGAGCGAGCTCTGGGCCGGGAACAAGGCCTGCGCCGCAGCAGCAGTGGCAGCCAGCTGCTGCTGGTGCTGCTGCAGGGCGAGCTGCTGCAGCAGGCTGGGGAGGCATCCAGGCAGGTCGCTAGCAGAAAATTCGGGGCCACTGGCTCCCTGGGATGAGGCCTGGCCGAGCCCAGAGAACACAGCCCTACAGCAGGGAGAGGAGGAGTATGAACACGGTTAACCCGTATTACAGATATGTGAGTGGCGTGCAAGCAGCCTATCGAAACACCCAGCCGCAATAATCATGTCAGCCTTGCTCTTCAATTCATCTGCAGGCAGCCTCATGCGCGGCATTGCCACACTAAAACAGCATTCCAGGCCCTTCAAACCCCTACGGTTGAGAACCCCCACCAGGCTCACTTTAGCACTGCCTCCTTGTCCAGGGTGTTGGCCGGGGCAGGCAGGGATGCCTGCAATACAGGTGTCTCGAGACCCCTCCTCTTTGATTTCTTGCCATCTGCTGCTGAGGGTGGAGATGCCCACTGCTGGCCGTCCAGGCTGCCGCTGTCACTACCGCTCTCCGCCTCCCTTGCACCCTGGATTTCCTGTCCAGCAGCGGTGCCGAAAGGCGAGGGCATTGGCTCCACCCCGCAGCCAGAGGGCATCTCGTTTTCGGGCCCTGGCTGGTCTTCAGGGGTGCTGCTGCCGCTGTGCAGGATCTTGGGCTCCACTACGCTGACTAGCTTGGGGCTGCTAGCTGTCCCTGAGGTGACCGGCAGAGCTGCATCTGTGCCAACATCAGTTGCTTTGGCAGCAGGCTGGCTTGAAGTTGGCGAGGGAGCAGAGGAGCGGGAGGAGGGGCGCGGGAGAGGGAGCGGGAGCGGGACTGGCAGGCTGCTGCTGCGGGTGGCTGTCATGCCTTGAGTGGGCTGGTGCGCTTGGGGAGGGAGGCTGGCGCCCGTAAAAGGCGTTGAGAAGGAAGGAGCGCCGCTCATGGAGCCCTGCAACGAGCGAGGCAGATGGGTTTCAGTCCCTGCTTCCTTGCATCACCTTCCTCATATCGATTAGTGCTTATTAGTGCCTGCTAGGGCCGGAGGGCAAGAAGCGCCAACTTGTACCTGCTGCAAAGGCTGCTACCTGACAAGGATGTTTTGTACCAACCTACCTGCCATCGTACTGCTCACACCAGCACAGCGCACACTGCGAGCAGCCTCAATGCAGGAGCAACCACACGCCTCACCTTGCAAGATGGCCCAGTAGGAGGGCGGCCATGGTGGTAATGCTGATTGTGGCCGTGGGGGTGCTGCTGGTGGTGGCCGTGCTTGTGAGGGAGGGGCCCGCTGCCCTGCCGCCTGCAGTTGAAACACTAACACTTAGGAGCCCATGCCCTTCTTTTATCTGCCACATCTGCCACAGAACAAAATTGGTGATCAGACGGCAAGGCCGAATAGCAGGAACCCCACATCTGAGGGCAATGATGGCTGCCAGCTGCCATTTCGTGGTCGGCAACTGTTGACGCCATCCATTCAGGACGTACTTGAGGCCACCCTGGTTCTTGAGGGAGGCGGCGTATGGCACAATGTTGCGAGGCGGAGGCTGGTACGAGAAGTCCACACCACCCACATGCTGCACGCGTGGAACAGATTGACCTGCACAGGTGGTTTACAGAATTCAAAAACAAAATTTTGAAGTGGGCCTCCCATAGGCGCCTGACCTGAAGATGCAATCGATCCCTCGGCCACCGGAAACCCTTGTGACACGCCGATGCGAAGACAGTGTGGGGATGCGGCTTGCTTGAGCGCAGCCCAGGGCTGCTGTCCGGGCAGTTCCTTCAGGGCATTCACCAGGTCCTCGCCATGCATACACACTAACCTGCGTACTTGCCCTCACACAGCTCCTTGTACCGCTGCACTGCGTCGCACATGACACCCAACGACCGCGCCACCGCTGCCGGCGGCCCCTCCACCTGAAACTGGCGTGTGGGGCGGCTGCAGATGCCGTCAGGCTCGCAGGTCCAGGAGCGGATGTCGGTGCCGCAAAGGCGACAGATATCGCGCACAGACGAACCGGAAGGACCTGCATGAGGGCCAGGACACAGGAGTCAGAGCGCACAGCGGGGCACGTCTACGAAACTTGCTTAGCCTGAGGTGCTGACTTCTGCAGCTGGGTCTGTCTTGCGCATAATGGGCAGCAGGGAAGCCTCTGCGCCACCCTACACATGGCGTGGCATGGCTGCAGTTCCAGGGGGATTCCAAGGCCAGGGAGCAAGCACAGCAAAGTATAGCAAATCCTCTCATCACGCTGGTCTGGCTTGGCAGCCATGCAGAGGGCTACCAACTTGCCTATAATGAAGCCCGCAGCCAACAGAGTGATGCGCAGGACGGCCCCCCTGCAGACAGGTGTAGAAGTTGCGGGACAGGTTAGCTGAGCTTCAATAACACCAAGACCAGACAAAAAGCACTCATGCATCAGGCAGGGTAGGTGATTGAGTCTGCAAGCCTCAGGTCAAGCATCTGGCAATAGCAAGGCTCTTACCCTGTCGCAGTCTGCTCCACATGGACAATGCCCTGCTCAACTTCTTCGCAGCCTTGGCCTGCTTGGCGTGCCCCTGCAGGCAGCGGTCAATGGAAAAGACATCAGTCCCATAGCTGTGGTGGACTAGTGCTGTCTTCTGACCACATGGAAACCACAGCATAACCAACTACGAGCGGCAGCTGGTTGCGAGCACCACTAACTTGAGGAAGGGCGGCACGCTGCTGCGACACCCAAGCAGCAATGCCCATATAAAAGCAGCTGCCTACCGCTTGGCTGGATCCACTTAAGGTTGCGGTTGGCGGCATCTGTGAGGGTGGTGGGGCCGCCCATGGAGCCCGCACTGTCCGCCCGGACAAGCAGCGACGATGACCGCCCAGCCAGCTTGCTGCTGTTAATGTGGTTGAGCATCTCTCCCACGTCGAAGGGGTTGGACAGCGTGTGGCTCCGCACCATGCTGCTGCTGTGGCCCGTGGCGGCAGCACCCATGAAAGCCTCATCCAATGACCGGCGGCTCAGCTGGCCCGAGGCCCGGCTGCGCACAGAGCAGCAAAAGTGTGGCTAAGGTGACACATTTACGGTACAATCAAATGAAGTGCTGAGCTTTTGTATGCCGACGTCCCATGCTGCCTGAATTTGCTTGCAAGACGGCAACCTGGTCCAGACTGATCAGGGACTCGTGCGCATGCATCAAAGCCATCAAGCCCAACGATGTGGCCATACGACCGCTCCATCGAAACTCTCCAGCCCAGCGCAATAGGAGAGTGCCCACAAACATTGACCTGCCTGAAGGCAGAGCCAGCGCAGGCGAGGTTGAGCGCATCTAGAGGCAGGTCGCCGGGGCCATCATCGAAGCTAGGCAGGCCGGCGAAGGAACTGGCAAATGGTGTCTCTCCTGCCATCTGACCTAGCTACTGGCCTCGCTCTGCTCACCGGACTGCCCTGCATGAGAAGTACAAGCTTCGAGCCAGCCCGGTCTGCAGCTGGCATGGGTGCTGCTTCACATCACAGTGCTGCAACGAGGAGGCCCGAGGCAAGGAAGCCTTGGCCTGACTCCATTTCAAACCAGGCTCAGCAGGGCTAGCTGTGCAGCCACCACCGCCTTACCTTGCACTTTTCGCTGCCTAGGCAAGCATTCAAGTGGCGTTTATTCCGAACGGCAGGCAGGCGCCTCCTAAAACGCACGGTATGACGGCAGAACCCCGGGGCAAAGCTTGCTCTGATGTCAGCAGGCCGCTGCAGCAACTAGCACATGATGGTGAGCTGACGGCTGGGGAAACACATCTGCGTGCCTCTGTTGGCGGCTCTGGGTTTTGTCAGGAAGTTGCCGCAGGGCATGCTTAGCAGCCGACGTGTACTACCCCCCTCGGTAGGGCAATTCCCCCTACATGCATGACAATTCAGCACAGGGCTCTAATGCATAACTCAAGTATGGGGCTTATTATAAGCAGCCTGGAGGCATACTGCTTTGTCTCTGCTTGCTCATGCAACAAATCAACTGACCATGTGAATGCAATTCTTCACTGACAGGGTTGTACTGCTCATGCATGATTGAAGCATGACCTCCATGGCCCCATCATCCAAGGAACGCCAACCCACGCTGGCATGCACCCTTCTAATGCACGCCACTGTCCTTTGGCTCACACAAACCTGGGACACCTCATCCACCGAGGTGCTGGCCCGCATGGCCACATGCAGAAACTCCTAACACTGAGAACATGCAAGCAACAACTAGCACCCAATGTGATGAACTGGCGGGTACTAGTGTCCTGCTGGTGCATGGGCGTTTGTAGCACAAAGCACACGTGAAAGGTCCCAAACGAGCTCCACACCCTTGTCAGTGGGTGTCAGCATGTGCCAATAGTGGCCACAACTAGTGCATGGGAATGGACTACTGGCATGTCCCTGTAAGCGGTGGCAGGTGCTGCAAGCTGCGGGTTGGCCCAAGCTAGCTAGCTAGGATCTGGCACTGCAAGTGCTGAGGGTCTGTCGAATGACAGGGCACCTTGTGAGCTTGGGAGCTCTCAACCGGCACCAGGCTGCATTCCCAGGCTGCAGCGGTTGTCGAGCGTGCCCTGTTGGACGAATTTAATATGGCATGGGGTTTACGTGCGGGAGGCGGCTGAACAGGCATGCTTGCGGGGCATGCATCGCAGACAGCAAGCACAGCTGGATGAGCATGGCTGCTTGCACGATGCCTCGAACCCGCGGGCCTCTGTATACACGACCATGTGCACAAGTCAACTCATGGTGGGTGGACTGTGACAGGCGTTATCCTAAGCTCCTGTCTCTCATCCTGACACTTTAAACCTGGACGACAAATAGGCGTAAAAGCCAGTTTGGTTACACCCCGCCACTCAGTGGCGATCCCGTCGAAAACACTTAGCACATCAAACAAGGAGAGCAAAAAGGAGATGTCAAGTTATACAGCGCTTTGGTACACACAGGGTCTTTACACAATATCAGTGCCAAAGCGTCCCAGCGCTCCTGTCCTTAACGGCAGCGCACAGTCCTGACCACCAGCTTGGCAGCTCCTAGGTGCTGGGCATTACAGAGAGCTCTCAATCCCTCTTCCCCTTGCCCTGCAGATCACAAAACCAACCAGCCATGAGCAACTGCAACAACTGTCATGACCTGCTGCCCGTGGGTGGTTGGGTGGGGTGCTCTTGGCTCCACCACTGGGCAAGCCCCCAGAGCATACGTTGTCAATTCACACACCACCACAGACACAAAATGACAACCATAATTACACACGTCAAGCCCCAGGAGTAGCAAAAGGCCCTTCACGCATGTTGAGCCCTTCCACGCTTTCCCAGGCCAGCTCCTCACCGTGTACATGCCGAAAAGGCCCGTCACCTGCACCAAGCACAGCCTTGCATAGGTCAGCTGGGTGGTCAGTACCAGTCCGTTCGTGGGGGGCTCAAGACAATAACATCAGGACAAGCGCTTCACACCTGGGCACTTACCAGAGCAAACGAAGCGGCAGCAGTGAAAGCAAGAGGGATTACGCGTCTGGTTAGCACGCTGCAGGTAAGCAGCAGGTCTGGATCATGCTACTGTGAGTTCGTCAGTTTGTTCTTAAAGACGCTGCTGAACTGCAGTACAAGGAAGCTGGCAGTGAAAACACTCTGGCTGGCCTAGTCAAGGGTCCACCAACCCGCTCTTCTGGTAAGTAAAGCCAGCCGCGGCTTGGTGGGCCTTCTGCAAAGCAGGAATAGGGCCGCCGCCCAGGTTGCCAACGCCTGACATTGCCTCTTACTTGCAGTGAGGACCTGCGTCAGTGAATGGCACCCAAGGTGGACCGCCAGCGCGGATGGGGAAGGGCCAGCACCGAGACACACCAGGCACGTGCAGCAAGGTCAGTACGATAACAAGAAGGCTGAGGGGCAGGGGGATTGCCTTGGGTTCCACGTTCCACCTCCTGCCCCCGGACCTTCACACGTACCTGAGGGGGGAGAGAGGCTCGCTGTATGCAACCAAAGCATGCAATACGTTGGTTACAGTGTTTTGAGGGGATACGTGCCCAGTAAGAAAGGCTGAGCTCCCGCGCCTGAGACTTTGGAGAGAGAACCACCAGGCGGAGTCGTTTATGAAATTTTTGATCTATGTAACTAGTGCAACTGCATCATGCCCAAGAAGAGGCTTTTGCAACCGCAGTCCGTTTGGGAGCGTGTTGCGCTGGCCGCTGCCTTTGAAGAACACCATATAAAGCCCTCCCACATTGCTAAGCTTTACAGGTAAGCCCATGCATGCTTGCACGAGGTCCGTGACGTCTGGCATGTTGCACATGCCTTTGAACCCTCACAAGGAGGCTTTTGGGTGATTCAGTTGCTGACTGTTCTCTGTAGCCACGAGCATGTGCTGCATGGTGCATCACAGCTCTGCAGCTCACCTTTCCTACAGGTACTTGCTGCGACATGGGGCGGAGGCTCGGTGGCAGGATGTGCCAAACCTTCCGCAAGCCGCAGTGGCCTTGTTAGAGCGGGACTTTGCACGAACAACCTCCCGGCTGGTGCATGCACAGCACTCAGCCAGCGGTGACACGATCAAGCTGCTGGTGCAGCTGCAAGACGGGCTGCAAGTGGAGTCGGTTGTTATGACCTATGACACAACAGGTAGCAGTTGGTGATTATCCGGCGGTGCATTGGTCCTGCTATCTTCTCCTGCAAGACCATGCTGTACTGCAGAGAATGGAGGGGAGGCAGCTGCACTGTTGGAAATATTTGGTGCCTGCTCACGACCTGTCGCTGAACGTGTGCATTGGCTGATGACTTGGTGCCCAAACGATTGCCACAAAACTGGGTCAAGGTGTGGGCATACTGCAGACAGTGGCAAGCAGACTGGGCAAGTCCGGGCCACGTTGTGTGTCTCGTCGGAAGTCGGCTGCCAGATGGGCTGGTGAGTATCCCACTGCTTATGGAGCGGGCTTCTGTCTTGGGCGTTGTTCACTGTTGTATTAATGTGTGGTGCGCTTGGTAGTGATAGTACATGGCATTGAGATGTACCTGCTAACTTTTGCGACGCTCACTTAAAGCTGCTTTAGGCTGTATGCCAAGGTGTGGCTGTTGCTATTGCTTGCAGCACCTTTTGTGCTACGGGCACCATGGGCCTCACAGCCGACCTAACCGCTGGCGAGATTGTAGAGCAACTTGTACATGCCATCTCAATAATGCCGGTCAGGAACGTGGTCTTCATGGTGAGTCACACATACACTGGTAACACTCTACCCCGTAAAGTTTAGCTAGGGGACTGGACTAGTGCGTAATGTTCTGCCAAGTAGTCGTGTGCCACTTTCTGTTTGTAGGCATTGCGCTCATTGATGTGCTGCAGCAAAGCAGTCGTTCTCCCGTTCGGCAAGCGCGTGTCACACCTCTTCACCCCTTCTTCATGCAGGGGATGGGCGAGCCTCTCAATAACTACGTTGCAGTGCGGGAGGCAGTGTCTCTCATGACTGACAACAGCGTCTTTGCACTCCGCCGCTCTGCGGTGTCTGTGTCCACCGTCGGCGTCATCCCCCGGCTGGCGCAGCTGGCCACAGACCTGCCAGGTGTCAGCCTGGCGCTAAGCCTGCATGCGCCTACCCAGGAGCTGCGGCAGCGCATCGTGCCCAGCGCAAAAGCATACAAGTTGGACAGGCTGATGGCTGCAGTGGCTGCCTATCAGGCAACCACACAGCAGCGGGTGCGGCGCGAAGATGATTGATGCTGCGGGGGTGTCTGGCAGGGGCGCAAGGCACTATGCGAAGGGGGTTTCTAGGAAAAGCTGGGTGTCCTACGCGGGTGTGTGTAGGCAGGGATGTGGGCTGTTGTTGGCGCAGGAGCGCAACGTGTCGCGGCATGCCTGGTATTTTGGGGGTGACTGTGGACCTGCCTGGCTGCATTTGGGTGTAGCCCTGTGCAGCGCGGCAGCCGGGAGGCCACATCTCGCCATGCTTGCGCTGTGTTGGAGAAAGCCCAGCACTTGCTGCTTGTCCATCATGCTGCTGAGGGCTAAGTCAGCGCCAGCACCGTGCGTCCCTCCTCGCAGGTATTCATTGAGTATGTGATGCTGGGGCCTGCTGTGAACTGCACTGAGGAGCACGCGCACCAGCTGGGGCAGCTGCTGCAAGGGCGGGATGTAGTTGTGAACCTCATACCCTGGAACCCCATCCTCAGCCCGGGCATGGAGTTTGAAGCGCCGGTGGGCGACAGCCTGGCGCGCTTCCACTCGATTCTAAGGGAGCAGTACGGCCTCCCGTGCACCGTGCGCCAGGAGAAGGGCCAGGTGGGTGGAGAGTGTGGGGGCTGCGTTGTGCACCCTCCTTGGGCTGCCTTGGTTTCCCTAGGCCGGTGCTGACTTGGTGACTGGGCCAGATGGCATTAGGCAGCCTGTCGGAGCTTGGGTAGCCCTCGAAATGAGCGGTCTGAAAAGCTTCCCTGTTATTGAGAGGCCAAGCTAGTGCGGAACAAGGCAGGGACTGCCCTTGCTAATGCAGCAGGACTTACGTTCCAGGTTTGCGCAATGTTGTGCAGGATATATCTGGCGCCTGTGGGCAGCTGGTACTGGAGCGAGGGGGCGGCTGCAAACAGGGCAGCCTAGCGGATGTAGAGGACCTGGGGGCTGCGGCAGCAAGGGCAGCAGCCGCCCGGTAACAGACGAGGCTGGCACTCCTGCACTCCGGAGTTCTCTGAACGGCCTGTGTGGTAGCTGCGGAGCGGTTGCAAGCTGAGCATGTCATTTAGTGCCATCTGCTCTGCCACTTGTACGATTCTGTTGACTGCCTAATCTCATGCCCTGACTGGCAGCCTGACAGAATGGACGTCTTCAACTCCCGCACAGAGCCTGCCTGTGTTGAAACTTTCGATTGTGTCCCCACTTGAGCACGTGCAAGGTTCCTTGTTGGCCTGCTTCCTGCCTTCGGCACTTCTGCTCTGCTTGCAGTGAAGCTTGTGCACTTTTGCTCCGTGTCTCGCTTATCAACTTCCTTGGGTCTGCAGGGTTGAGACTGTTTCTGTTGTGTTGCCTCGTTGCTCTCACTTTGGCATGTCTGCCAGGTTCTCGTATCTTTTTCCCTGTAAGCAGCCCAGGCTTTTGGATTTGAGCAAATGGACTGCCCCATTATCTAGCCATGTTTACTACTTCTGCTCACGCCTACTTCTGTCTTGGTGAAGGAACGTCCAAGGCATCCAGTGGACGTTGTCCTGGCGTTAAGGCTAAGCTGTAGGGAAGGGGAGGGCCATGACTCCTGACTCATTGTGCATCAACTCTACGTAACTTATGACGATGACTGGGGAGAGGTTTAAGGCTGTTCGGATTGCTATCAATAAGTGACTTTATTCTACTGGTTAGCTGAGGCATGTTGTTCTCTGGAAGCATAAGTGGGGGCCTGGGCCGACCCATGGTCTGGGCCCATCCCAGCACTGTTCTGCGCTCTCCCAATGCCCTTTACCACAGGAGCGAATCAAAGAGCAGGCTTAACAACGTTTCAGACCTGATCAGGGGCCAGCCAAGGTGGGTGGGCAGAAGCTAGGGCAACGTCCCTCTCTGGCCCAACCGTGCTAGGCTGCCTTTGCAGAGGTTCACCTTCTCCCAGCAATTTGAGGTGCTAGTTGGCTCTTGCATTCTCTCTCCAGGTTGTCTTCTGGTGCTGCAGAGTCTTAGCTTCCCGGCAAGAGGAGGTGCAAAGCAGCGACTATAGCAATGTTAGCCTGGCTTTCCATGACGACAAGGCCAAGTTTGTGCGGTTTATGCACCTTGCTTCCCCGTATGTCATGGGCCATCGCGGCAAGACCTTTGTCATAGTGATTCCTGGCGAGGTGAGTACAGTGCGGTTCAGTCCTGTAGTGCTTTTGGCCTGGTGGCGGGCTATTGCCAGACTCCTACTACCTCGGTAGCATCAGTTGCAGGTTGTTGGCGGGCCATAGACCGACTCTCTCTCCTGACCCTCCACCCAGCTGCACTAATAGAGCTGGCCAGCAGCGCCTAGGCCTTGAAGAATCTGGATATACCTCGCAGGTGGTCAGACGCAAGGACCGCATGGCGCTGCTGCTAGATGACATTGCCCTGCTGCATGGCCTGGGTGTGCGGATGGTCCTGGTCTGTGGCGCTAAGCCCCAGATTGATAACTACCTGCGGGAACATGGGCAGGAGCCACGCCATGTGGGCGCATATCGTGTCACAGACGCGCTGGGGCTTCAGGGGGCACTCAAGGCGGCGGGAACAATCTCGACCGAAGTTTCAGCCCACCTGTCAAAGGTAAGGGTCAGGATGGAAAGTGCAGAGCCCATATGTTGGCCCAAAGCAAATGGCACGGGCACGTCAATTGCTCCCAAGCCCCTCGGTGGACTCCTCTTGGCTGGCTGGCTGGCTGGCTGACATACTTACCCAGCTGTGCAGTGAAGATTCGTGTTGGGGAATCTATAACGCACCATCAGGAAAGCAGCCCTTGTGGAGTGGAACACGGCAAGGTGCTAAACTGCACAAGTGGTATGGATGGGGTCGGAAGCACTCAGGTGCAGCCCAGGACCCCTTTTTGCAAAGGTGGCTTAAGATCGTGAAGCGCACGCGCGTCTGCAAAGCAGAAGTGCCTGAAAGTAGGGATCGTGGTCTGTCACTGCTGCAGGCGCCTGCAATCCCTGTTGTGCGACGACACGCTCGTGGGGACGGCCAGATGCATTTCGCTCCTACGGTCCAGATTGTCAATGGCAACTATGTGACAGCCAAGCGCAGGGGCATCGTCAATGGCGTCGACTTTGGTACGTAGCTGGGCGCTGCTGGAAGTACGACCTGTTGCTGGGACAGCACCACCGCGGCTCTTGCTGAGACAGTCAGGTGTCGCCCTCTAGTTGACCACCTGAATGTCCAGCAGCCGCCAGCAGATTTGGCTCTGCCTGCAGCCATGCTATGTTGTCATGACAAACGTTTGTCATGGGCCAGAAGTTCTATGGCCGTGCCGCTGCAGGTTTGATGGGCCAGGTCCGGTATGTGCAGCGAGGAGCTATGACGCAGCAGCTGCAGGCCGGCAATGTGGTCATCCTGACCAACATAGGCGTCTCGGCTGCGGGCGAGTTGCTCAACTGCAATGTATATGATGTGAGTCGTTTCCCTGTCGTAACACTTGCGCGCTGGCCAGCATGTACTGCCCTGGTCAGGCCTGCCGCGAGGGTCTTCGCTGCGACTGGCAGCAGCAGCAGCTCCTATATGTGCATCGACAGATAGTTCGTGTTGGTGGTGATGATGCCCTTGGACAGAGCAGCTTATGCTAGCAGCTAGCCTGTTCTGTACTGACTGCAGGTTGCCACGCATGCTGCTGTGGAGCTCAAGGCAGATAAGCTGCTGTGCCTGACCAGCGAGGACGTGCGAGAGCTTATGCTGCCCCACTATCTGCCCTTGGATGACGCGGAGCAGCTCATCATGTCATCCATGTGCGAGCTTGGGGACACGAACTGCCTGCTGGCCTCGCTGGATGCCCTGGACCATGCACCCAACAGCTTCCTGCAGCTGCAAAGCAATGGCAGCAGCAATGCGGGGCTGGGGGCAGACGGCCATGACAGCAGCAGAAACGGCGGCAGCAATGGTGCGTTCAATGGCAGCTACTCCACAGCATCCCTTGAGCTCAACCTTGATCTGGACAGCTGGCAGCAGATTGGTTACCCCAATGCTGTTCTAGCAGCAGTGGTAGCCTGTAAGAACGGTGTCAAGCGCGCCCACCTCATCGATGTGGACACAGATGTGAGTCTGGGGGCATGAACGCGTTCTTTGATCTTAGAAGCTTGCGACGCATGCAAAAGTAGTGATGAGTGACATTGATGTACTCAGGTGTGCTGGGTTCTGCGGTCTACCATCCCTGTCTGGCTTGGGAGGAGTGACCCTGTACAACCATGCCTTCTCACAGGTGTACCTTCTTGGGTCTGCTCGCATTGCAGCCCTGCACACTATCTCACACACACCAGCCTCCTTTCTGCAAGCCGCCACTGCCCAGCCTAATTCGCTGGTCTGCTGCGCGCAGGGCGCCCTGCTGTTGGAGATGTACACCCGAGACGGCATCACGGGCGTGTGCATGATTGCAGCAGACTTGTACGAAGGGATTCGCCCAGCACAGCAGGCAGATCATGCTGACGTGGCGGCATTGCTGGGCATCCTCCGCGACAGCGGCTACGAGCTGCCCTTCCCGCTAGAAGACCTGGGCCACCGGTTGGACTGCTGCATAACAGTGCTGGAGAGGGAGGGCAAGGTAGGGTTGAGAGCCTGCGTGGCAGCATGCACTGCGTAGTTTCAGCACTGCTCTAGATATCGGTGGGATGAAGAGCTGACCGTCTCACTGGGGCCACAGATACTAGTGCCGACGTTGGAGTTGACCTCAGCTACCCTGCGTATGGTTTAGCATGGCCTTGGGTTTTTGGCCTGGTGACTGCCTGGATGCAGCAGCTCCTGGCTAGGTACCCATGCAGCTCCTTTTTGCTGAACTGGCAAGTATATCAAGAATGGCAAGAAAGCATGGACGCAACCATATTACTGTGTTCTGCTGAAATCAACCACATGAGCATGGCATGCCCGGCTGACCAACTCCTGGCTGCCTGTTGTAGGTGCTGGGCTGCGCTTGCTACGCCGATGCGGGCACAGCTGCTGACGGTATCCGTGTTGGGGAGATTACGGCTATCATCATCCACCCAAGTTTCCGCCGGGCAGGCTTGGGGGACTCGCTGTTGGACTATGTGGAGCAGGAGCTGCGACAGAAGGGCTTCAGACGCATTGCACTCGTGGTGGATGCCGGCAGGTGAGCCAGCTAAGCTGGGTAGTTTGTTGGATGCTGTAGGTGGGGGTTGAAGTGCTTGGCCCTGATGGGCACCACCATGAACTGTACCCTCTGTTGGGATGCAGAACATCCAACCCTGCTTTGAGACGGGTGCAGCGCTAAGCTATGCCCATGAGGTGCAGGGCTGACGCCATAGGCAGCATAGAGTATTACGATGTGTTGCCCTGCAGCGTGGAGTTCTTCACCCAGCGAGACTTTGAGCTGGTGGGGGATGCAGCGGAGTCGGAGCTCCTGCCGCTGGATCGCCGGCGTCAGCTGCCCAGCAACACCTTGTCGCAGTTGTATGTCAAGCCCATTGTAGAACTGGATGCGTCTGTCAACGCCCCGGCTGGCAAGCGCATTGGCTTTTAGGGTCCGCTTTTGGGGCTTCTATATGCCTCCTGTAGCTGCATACTGGGAATTGCTTGCGATTTATTCTTTCCGCTCAGTGCTGTATAGTTGTTTGTGCACGTGTTTCGTAGTCATACTGCTGCTAGTGCAATTCTACAATGACATTTGTACAGTAGAGTCCCGTCTGCTGGCGGTCGCATGCTGTTGGCGTTATCAATGCAATCATATGATTTGCCGCTGGTACGCCTTGCAGTACGCTGGTGTACAGCCTCTGCGAATATATGACTGGAACGACTACCGTATTCTAAATGTGCAGACTGGCAGCTTGTGATGCATGACTGTCATCTGCTTGGGTTTAAAGGGTACCGGACAAGGGTCATGGGGCGTGCTACCCATGCATTCCTGCTGTCAGAAAAGTTGGCTAACCAACCTTGGATGGGTGACTGGTGGGACAGCTGACCGGCCCGTGAGCTACGCAATCTCTTGAAAGCCCCACTACAAATGGCACAAGCCAGATACCCAGGTCTGGATCAGAACTCAGGCAAGACTCAGGAGCAGTACTGCATCCAGCTCTGTTAGTAAAGCTCGCCTCTCGCCTCTGTTCTGCTCCTGCCTGCCAACCTTACTAATAAACAGCCTCATTAGTCCTCAGTAGTAATTGTGACAAATCGGGCGGAAAATACCGCCTGGCAAAGGTAGGCAAGAAGTGGTAATCCAATACTGGTCAATGAAGCCTCCTGCCACCGGTGTACCGTTCTCCCTGCATTCAACTTTCTAGGCGTTGCGTCCTGCATGGAAGCAAGCGTGGGCGGTGATTGTCGGCTGATGAATATCTGCAAGTGAGGTCTGATGGCTGGGGAAGGAGGCGCCGACGTCTTTGTGCCGTTCCTGCTCAAGCACTGCTCCCAGGTTGCGTACATATGGGTGCAGTGCACAAGGCCTGCACATCACTCAATGGCTAGGTCGGTTGTTGGCACCTGCTTGCGCGTACACAGCAGCATGAGAGTGGCTGCAGGAATTGGTAGAAGTACTGCGGGCCAGGGAGCCAGACCGGCACTATGGCGTTGCAGTCAGCTTGGTGGCCCTGGCCGACTTTAGCCCTGGTATGGTGGATGTACTCAAGGGCAGCCCCCGTACTGTCGTTGTGCTGCTCGAGGAGGCCTTGCAAGCCGCTCAGCAACAGCTCGCAGCACAGCAATCGGACCGGGCGCAGCTTAGCTTGAAGCTGAACGTGCATGCCAGGCTAATAGGCACAGCACTGCTACATGATGGCTGCGCCAGCGAGCTGTGTCCGCGCATTGCTGACATTGCTGCCGCACACATAGACCACTTGATCACCTTCAGCGGCACTGTTGTCAAGACGGGCCTTGTAAAGGCGCTGGAGGCACGGCGCATGTACGAGTGTACCAAGTGCAAGCACAGGTGGAGCCTTCCCCGCCAATCTTACAACTCTGCTATGTGTTTTTCCAAAAGTTAACCTATGTATGAGACACCCATGCTGTCCTTGCTAGGTCTACCTTCGCAGTGGCTTGCTCAGCTCCACTCCTTGCTTTTGCAGGTTCGTGTTGACTGCTGATTCGGAGATGGGCGGCACGGTACAGCTGCCCAAGGCCTGCCCTTCACAGCGGGAGAAGCCCTGCATGTCTGGAAGCTTCAGGTGCTGGCCCTTTCAAACTGCTGCATCTTATCAGTCATGCGGTTAAATCTGCATATTTGCTATCCTTATTAGATTTGACGAGCGCTTCTGACCTCAGGCCGTCAACTGATCTAATAGGTTCATGACTTTCATGCAGGCATTGCGAGGAGGCACAGCTCTTCACGAACTTTCAGGAGTTGAGGGTGCAAGAAAGTGCGCAGTGTGTTTCCCTGGGTGCCATGCCCCACAGCATCACCGTCATCCTGCAGGATGAGATGGCAGGCAGCTACCAGGTTGGAGGTGGGTTGCCCAGCAGCCAAGTCTGTCCTACTTAATAACATATGCCTGCCTGGCCATGGTGCCAGCGCGATATGCAAGCAACTCGTACCCATTGCATAACAGTACACAGCCAAGTCTGCATGTTGCAGATGATGTGGAGGTTACCGGGGTGGTGATGCGCCAGTTTGGGCGCATGTCGCCTGGCGAGCGATGTCATGTAGGCCTGGCGGTGGAGGCCTGTAGCATATTTAAGGCCGAGCAGCGGCAGTCGTCAGCAGAGGTTAACCCTGACATGGTGTCCATGTTCCGGCATTTCTGGGATGCGCATACTGGTTGTCCCATGCTCGGGCGCAGGTGCGCAATGGTAGCTGTGTGATGGCTTGCTGCTGCCGGATTGTGCAATTCGTTGCGGCATGGGAACGCAGCGCATTGTGGACTGTGCAGTACTTGGTGAGACACATTAGCAGCGGAGGCAAATGATACCTCAATGGCGAAATTGCATTCTCGCGCCTGCCCAATGCAGTAAGCTGGTGGCCAGCATGGCGCCTCAGTTGTATGGCCTTTTCCATGTCAAGCTGGCTACGCTGCTGATGCTCATTGGCGGCGTGCCGCGTGAGGATCAGGATGGTGCCCGCATTCGTGGCGAGGTGCATATGCTGCTGGTTGGAGACCCTGGCACAGGTGGCTCCCCAGGCAGACGTGATGGATAGATGGCTTGAACATTGAGTCCTGCTAGAAATGCGACGACACCTCTTGGGTTCAATAAGGATTGCCTTGCAGGCTCGGCAGCCCAAGGAAGCAGTGCCTAGCCTCCTGCATTTGCGGGCCAATATGCATGTGACGCTGGTAGTGTTCATGAGGCTGGGGAAAGTTCCTTGCAAGCTTGTCTGTTTTCTTGCCTCTGACGCAGGCAAGTCGGCCTTTATGAAGTTTGCAGCAAAGCTCAGCCCACGCGCTGTCATGACCACAGGGCGTACCTCATCAGCAGCGGGCCTTACGGCTGCAGCAGTGCAAGAGGGGGCGCAGTGGACGCTGGAGGCCGGAGCTCTGGTCCTTGCTGATGGCGGACTTTGCTGCATTGACGAGTTTGATGGCATCCGTGAGAGTGACAGGTTGGGGCACTGCCACCAGTAAGCTTCTAGCTTGCTTAGCCTGGATTAGACATCGGTGCGGCTGCGAGCATCCTGCATGTGCTGTGAGTATATGCCTGCCAGTGCAAGCCCTTATGCTCAAGACAAATTGCAAATCTGCAGGGCAAGCATTCATGAAGCTATGGAGCAGCAGACAGTCAGCGTGGCTAAGGCATCCATGGTCGTGACGCTGCAGGTTAGCGTTGTATCTGCCTTTGATCCGAGGGGAAGGGATAGACAACCCGTTGGTCCGGTATCTCTGTCAGCCCAGCACCTCCAACTCAAGACAAGCTTCCCAATTCATGTAGAAGCGCTCAGCACCTACATTTTTGTTGCAGACCCGTACGGCTGTATTTGGCACTTGCAACCCACGAGGCAATAAACGATATAACCCCCGCCAACCATTAGCTGCACAGCTGAACATATCTGGTCCGCTAATGAGGTGAGCCAAGAGGTCTTCAGAGCTGCCTTCCTTGAGATACCCTGGCAGTTCCCAACTCAGAGAAGTAGGCTGAGCCTCAGCTGTCATGCAGTCGGTTCGACATTGTATTGCTCCTCTTGGATGACTTGAACCCGGAGTGGGATGACCTCATCAGTGATCACATCTTGGAGAGCCACCAGCAGCAAGGCCGGCAGGTGGCTACACAGCAGCATGGCCTCCGTGCAGCACTGGATGACCAGCCACAGGTAATCAACTTGTTTGGCTGCCTGGGTCTCGCTACTGCCTAGTTACACTGTTCCGAATGTTATTAATAGCTCGACGTGTGCCAGCTCATGAGTAAGCGACGCGATATTCATGGTGGGCATGGCTTCTTTGATTTTGGCACACTCGAGTCAGGTAAGACTCTTGCTCTGGGCATTGCTGGCTTGCATTTATCAAGCAGGCGCTTTTATACACCCTGCAGGGCTGGACCATTGAAGTGCTGCGGCAGTATATTCAGTGGGTGCGGCAGCATTTCTCGCCAGTCATGACCCAGGAGGCCGAGGAGCTGCTCACTGGCTACTATCAGCTGCGGCGACAGCAGGCAGGGCGTCAGGCAAACTCAAGGGCCACCGTCCGCATGTTGGAGAGCCTCGTGAGGGTGTCCCAGGCGCACGCCAGGCTCATGGCACGCAACGAGGTAGGCGCCCTCCTGACCGGGCGTTAGAGCACCATCCAGCACGCCAAATGCACTTGCGACTTTGCCATGCCCTTCACAGCCAATTCCATGGTTGGGTGTACCATGCAGCTGCAATCAGTAGCTGCTAAAGCCCTTCCCAGGTCCTATATGCGCAGGTGCTCCTGCATGATGCCGCGGTGGCCATAGGGCTGCTTGACATCACCACAGATGTGGACAGCGGCTCAGCCCTGCCTGCAGGCTGTGCCGTGCCCACAGCCTTTGAGGATGACCCTGACACAACCTTCGCCTTTGCAGAGGAGAAGCTGGTGTCAGCTGTCAGGGCAGGTGGGATACTGGCACCAGGTCTTCTGACCTGGAGTGATGTGTAGCTGGGAGGGCAGGAATGTAAAGAGGACTTCCAATTACTTGTAACCTTTCGCCCACACTTACTTGTGGTCATTGCTGGTCCGCACGTTTTCCTGATCGTAGCTAGGCCGCCAGCTTGTTGCTAGGCAGCATGAAGAGAAGGCAGAAGCAGCTTTAGCAACGCATGGACAGCTGCAGGCTGAGAAACCCTCTTCATGTTTTTACTTTCCATTAGTTAACAGGTGTGCAAAGTCGCCTGTGAGTGGCAGGGTACTGTATGGTTGATTTAGGGTTGAAGTACAGACGAGCGTTCGGTAACGAAAATTGCAACAACCGAAAATCGACGAAACAAACATTCAAACGCGATACCAAGTTCCCGCCCCAGGCTCACTGCGCGCAATCGACGCAAGGGAGTGTTCTCCCATGTGGCATCCGTGCTACGTCCAAGACTGGCACTTCTGTGCGACTTTACCATAAGGACTTGATTGATCAGACGACTGTTTCACACCTGCCCATGGCTAGCCTTGGCGGCTATTAGACAACCGCGTTTATATTTTCATAAGGAGGGCTGTGGAGATACGCACACTCAGGTACCCCCAATGCTGCACATACTGCATGACGCATGTGTCGCTGCCTTTGTCAGCAATTTAATCCTCGGCTCGCAGAGGCTTGCAGGCAGTGGGCTGCTGCAGCACCAGATTGAGTCAGTGTGAGCAGGTTATCACTCCCTGCTACTGGCATCGGTTGTGGGAAGGTTGCAGGGCACTTTCTGGGGGTTCAGTACGGGCACTGGTTGAGGGGGTGTATTCACTTCTGCACCCAGACAGTAGGCCCATCAGAGTCGGTGAAGCATGTGAATCATATGGGGTTGCTGCCTTCTGACGGACCGTCTCTGCCTCCCTTACCCCGCACAGGCGTCATGACCAAACTGCTTACCATGCCACTGAGTTGCTACAGTCAAGTGCTCCTCCTCCTCAGCTTAGCACTGGCGGCCAGCACCGCCAGCGGTGTTACACCGCTATCCAACACCCAGCCCCGGCGGCTGTTACAAGCAGCAGCAGCACCGCAGGCGGCAAATGCCCCTGAGCTGCAGCCCGGTGAGGCAGGCGGTGCCTCAGGGGAAGCCAAGGCAGTCAGCAAGTCGCCTGGCTACGACTTGCCTACCACTATCACCAACGCCTCAGCGCCGCATATCCTCCAGCAGCTGGCCACAGAGGAGAAGCAGATCATCTTGCTGGTGTTCAAAATTGACCCTGAGCGCACAGCCCTTGAAATGCTGAAGAATTGGGTGAGAGAGGGATATTGACGGCGCCCCGGTGCCACGGCGTTGGGCTGGGATGCGTTCCCCTAAGTGTTGCGTGAAGGACCGGTGGCTGCAAAACTTGCACCCAGCGTCTCGCGTAGGAGCTTTCCGCGATGCCCATGTCAATGACAGCAACGGCGCATTTTCGGCGCTGAAGTGTTGCCAAATAGTCCCTCAACCCTACAATGTACCTGATGCAGGCCTACCACCTGGGCACTGGACCTCGGCCAAGTTTATTAAACCACACACTCATGGTGGTGCCGGACAAGGCGTCCTTTGACATCTGCCGAGCAGAGGGCCTGCCAGTGCTCATAGACAGGGCCTTCCCTTTCCAGTATTGGGAGATCAACCCTTGGTACCCTGAAGGGTAAGGGGGCATGCGGGGATGCACTGCGATTTTGTCGGTGGCAGTGGCCAGGCATAGCGGATTCAAAGGCCACACTGTTTGCCCATTCAAGCGGTCACTATGAGTGCTGGCGCAACACATGGCTGATTCACATGGTATGGATGAGCGGTACCTTGCCACTACCATGCACTGCTGCCACTTGCAGGGTGTTCCATGGGGTCAACCGATATTTTGACGTGGCCAAGCATTGGTGGGGGTTGAAAGTCACTGAGCTCGGCTACTCAGGCGAGCCTTCTCTGTTGCGACCTGCTTGTCGCATGTAGTCCTTGTGTGCGTGCTACCACACTCTCTTGAGAGCGCTGCCGAAAGCAAGCAGCTGTCCAGCATGCAAGGTGAAGGGTATTGCCGAATCAAGGCCTGCTTTCCGCTGCTCGCAGTTCTCTATAATGACATCGACCTGGTGGTCCTCAAGGACCCCTTGGCATGGCTGGCAGCCGCACCCTCCAGCACCTTCGATGTCCAGGCGCAGAGTGACTCCAGCAACCCTCACGATTCTCCGCTGGGCGATTTCCTGGACCACCCCTGCGGCATCTACATGATCGTGAAGGAGGGCAAGGCGCCAGGAGGTCTGTCAACTGGGTGATGCGGTATTTAAGCCCCTGCGGCCTCTTAGCGGGTCGTGAGCAAGGGCAGGCCCTGATGCTGTTGACAGGCCTCAGCCCATGTTCTGGGTTCGCGCAACACTGGGTATACCTGTCACCTCTTGCCTGCCAAAGGTGTTTGTGCCTGCCTCACTTCTTACCGTGGCAGGTACGTGCAATGAGGAGGTGTGCTTTCTCGCTGTCGGCACCCACCACTGACAAGTGCTCGGTTGGCGCCGTGCGTGCAGGCAGCCAGATGCGGGAGGTCTGGAACTTCCGTGGCCGAGATGCAGCAACCGCGGTGCAGGGTCTGACGCCGTGCGCCAGCACGGGCGTGTGGTACATCCAACCAACACCCGCTGCATTGGCCTTCCAGCGGGCCTTCGTCCACCGCATGGTGTTCAGTCTCCCTTGGGGTATGTAGGGATGCTGTGGGTCCATCGCGTGGGTTAGGAGAACTTCTCAGTGCTGTCCCGTATGGAGCTATGTCCAAGGCTAGTCATTTCTTGCCTGGTCAAGGCCTTAGTTCAGTGAGAACGCGTGATTCTCATTAAGAGTGCATCTGCGGCCTTGCCGAGTGACAGTGAACGAGTGGGGAAAGCGGTGCCCAGTTATTTGCCAGCCTTGGAAGGCTGGCAGGGTCTCAGCTAGTAAGAGATGTCCTTGGCATGTGCAGGGTGGGACCAAGTTGCTTGGAATGAGGTAAGCAGGTCATCAGTATTGCTGGCTCACTCCTGCAGCCTCTGTGCCTGCGCCGGTGTCTTGGGCCGGGGCGTGCACAGTGCTCGCATGCACTCTGTTGCGGGGTGACTGCCTGCCAAGGCCTGCAGAGGACAACAGCAAGCGGCTGATGCAGGGGGGTGTGTGGTGCAGGTGATCATGCCTTTCCTAATAGGCATTGGCAATGCAGACCCCCTCAGATTTAGGCTCTTCTCCTTGGCCGATGTTGTAAATGTTGGTGAGTGGTCTTGGTCTCTCCACCCGTGTCCACTTGGCTATCCTGCCAGCCCCTACATACCATTCATGTCCCGGTATCTCCATCATCCACATGATTTTCACATGACATTCGCACAGCAGCCCGGCATGTGTGGAGTCATGCGGCAGGAGCCCCTGTTGAGGCCCTTGGCCTGCAAATGCAGGGACGTGGGAGAGGCGGAAGCAGAACAAGCTGTCGTGGGAGCCTGTCATTCTGCACACTGGCGGGGTGAACGGGGCTCAGAACAAGGTGGGACTGCCAGCTCTTAAGGGTCCGCAGTAGTTGTCACCCTCCCAGGTCATGCAGTTGTACGGCCCTCAGGCGTCTGCTAGTGTGGTGCCGGGAGTGGGGTGTGCTGCACTTTGTAGTTGTGGTGGCGAGTGCCAAACCGCATCGTGGAGCACAGCAGTGTGCCAGTATGGCTCCGCAGTGTAGTCAAACGGTGCAGCGTCAGCTTGATGACAGGGAGAGTTGTACTGCGTGTCATCAAGCGGGGCAAGGGACTTATCTTCTTATTTCCTTTCAACCCACTACTGCAGATAGATGTCCTTAGCAAGTATGACTACTGGCATCCCGAACGTTGGGACTCGCTTGCACGAATAGTTGGTGAGCAACTGGCTGTCATGGACAGCGCAGCGGACTGCAGTGAACCCCTAGAGCCCCTGGCTGACCTCACAGCCAAGCTGGAAGGTGCGAGACTACAAAGCAGTATGGAACGGACTCCATCAAGCGGACGTATCTTGACAAGTGTAGGCAATGTGAGACCACCACTTCCAAGCTCATGCTTGTGGCCACGGCTAGGCCTGGAATGGCAAGGCTGAAGGAACCCATGCGCACACTTTGCACTTCTCTGGGCTGCTCAATTGCTGAACTCTTCTGCCCTCGCCCTGCAGAGGAGGCCGCCGCGCCAGGGGGCGAGGCACCCGCTGCAGCCCCTGTGTTGGCGGCGTCAGCGGGCGGCCACCACTTGGGTGCCGCCGCGGTGGCGCTGTTCCTCGCCCCAGGGCTGCTGCTGCTGGCGGTCCTGAGGTGGCGGCGCCAGCGCAGAGGGAGCCCTGGGCACTTCCAACTGACCCAGAGATGAGACCTTGCGGTGGCTGTGCACCAGGCGTACTGCCAGGCGTACCAGCCTGTAATAGAGTGTGGTTTAAAGAAGGCAACTGATGGGCGGTGAGCTGCCTGGGGGACGTAATCATAACGTGTTTTGGTGCATGGTGGCTCACTAGGGCATGTAGACGCTGTGCACCCTAGCCATGTGCGGCGTTTGCGTGGCAATGCAATGTGGACCTGTGTACCAAGTGTTCAGTACAACTCCTTGCCTTTGCTGCTTGCTGTTGCTCACGCTTCCGGTTGGGTCCGGTCTTTGTAAGTACAGTGAATAAACATGAATATATGCAGCTGAGCTGGTCCTGGCGCTATGCTGACACCAGCAAGAAAGGCATTGGGGACGGCGCAGGTGCCTCTGTGGGGGTGCCTGGCGTACAGGAGAGAGGGCAGGTGCTTTTGCTGGTCTTGGGTTGAGCGGGCAGTGGAGCACATATCACTGTATATATACGTGGTTGTTGCTGCAGCTTGAAGTCACTTTGCGTGTAACAGTGCTGTCCCGGCCCCATGGGAAGGTTTTGGCTACCAAGGAACCTAGGACGTATTTCATTGGCCTTCCTACTTACCTGCTGTGATGCAATCCGAGCGAAAGGTAGCACAGGGAAGAGGGAGCCCAAGGTCAGGTTTATCTAACGCCTTTCATGAAATCTACATTCCAGGGTGCTTGTACAAGTGCTGCACTGCCAGCAGGGCACCATACCTTGCCCAGCATACCTTGCTCAGCTTGGGGCTTCTGCAGATGGCAAGAACTCCTCAACAGCTTGACCGCCTCCCTAACTGGGCCGCTCCTGGAGAGGGTGCATAACCAACTGGAGAGCCTCAAACTACTCTTCTAGGCTGCACAGAAAGTCCATAGGCTGTCCTAGCTCTACAAATTCCGGCACATTGCCAGCATTCCAACGGTTACCCCCGGTCACCTTTATCCCCCATACAAGACAAAAGATTGGCCTCGCGAACAGGCAGGCACTGCCAGCGGTGATTAACTAGACGCCGAGTTTGGCCTCAAGGCACATAGTGTTCAGATAACATACCTCCAAGACAGCATTATTGCACAATGTTTTGCCCAGGCACAAAGTAGTAACTCAACCAGCGGTTCTCATACTAAGTGCATGCCGGACGAGACTAGTCCTGCCGTCAATACAGTAAGTTTGGTAACAAAAATTAGGCAAGCTTTGCGTACAGATGCCAAGTAGAGTGAAAGAAGGGGGCATATAATCTTACTGACAACCTCTTAAGCGTTTAATTGGCACAAGTACTCGTGTCCGGCTGCATTGGATATTGGGCCGTTAAACGGCTTCTCCTGCATGACACACACACCATTTGGTCATGCTAAGCTCGCTCAAAGTTACCACATCAGACCAGACAAGCCTTCCCCTGTAAGCGCGGGCGGGTCCAAGCATAAGGCAAGGGCGCTCCAGCCGCACAATGTGACGCTAGGGGGCCACTGCACTTGCCTCTGTGAAGTGGACTATCCGCGGAACTACGCCTCCCAACGTTAGGCCTCCCTCCATGCTGAATGAGGCCATCACATTCCACTCTAGCGGGAGCACCATGACAGTGTAATGGAAGTACCTGTGCAAAGATAGGGAAAACAGCAGTAAACCCTGGATGCTCACCCCAAGCTGCAGCCCTGTGCGCCCTCTGACGTGCTGCAACAGTCGCAAGAGGAACCAATGCTCAGGCTGCCAGCCATGGAACCACAGCAGAGGAGGGCAATCATGAACAAGCCAGCAACACGGGCATGTGGTAAGCAAGTGCTCCTCCTCACCAGTCAAAGAAGTCCTGCTCGGCTGCTCCATGCTCAAATCTGAATTTAGGGTCATGCGTGAGGATCTCCAACATCTGCTGCTCTGTAGCCCGACACGGGCGGATAAGAAGGACACCGGCATTGATGCCTTTCAGCAGCACCTTATGCCTGCGCATTGCAACAAAAACAGCCATAAAAGGCAGTGCGCCCCGCGTAAAGCCACTGCGAGATCTCAAGCTGCGCGCAAGTGCTTCTGCAAATCTTGCAAGAGTCGATGCTGCATGCCAAGCCACACCGAAGCATCCCGTCCGGTGACCCAAGTCAGGGCTCCGCAGCGCATGGGACAGTAGCTGTTGCCCCTCTTGCCTTTGCCAGGGCCACTGGTTCCAGCTGGCCGCAAAGTCGGTTGGGAGGCTGAAAAGCGGCTGTATGTCCCCAATTACCGCTGTGTCGCTGTCGAGCAGGAGTATGGCGTCGTAGTCAGTCAGCCCAAACGCGCGCACCTTCAGCCAGTTGTACGTGAACCTGCACAGCACCGCTGGAAGACTATAACTACTGAAAGACTACAACTACTGGAAGACTACAACTACCTGTGTGGCTAGCCTGCTGCAGGCGGTTGATGCCTTCAGCACACCTTGAGCAGCGACCAGAGCATTCAAAGCATACGCCAAGGGTCCCCACCCCCGCCACACCCTGGCACTTCCAACAACAACCCTGCACCCTGTCTGCGCCACTTGAGGCCCCAGCCACAACAACCCCCACCATTCAGCTGACAGGAAACGATGAAAGCATCTGCGCCACCTGAAACACGGGAGACCCTTTAAGCAATACTGGGCGGCATGAGTGTGGGGTCTGACCTGGATTTGTACTTGTTTGGGTAGGAAAGCGGCTCCACATAGTTGATGGTGAAATTTAAGGCCTGGACCTTGGCCAGCACCCCCTCCGACAGCTCACCACGCACCAGCATCACACCCAGCTCCACCCAGGGGTTACTCTTGCGCACCGTGCACTCAAGTTGCTGCAGACGAGGGCAGTGCAGGGTCTTGGGGTTCGCCCTGTCCAGGCCTTCAGGCCACAGTCTAACTCAGTTGGCAGGCTTATATGACACTGTGAGCCCTCATAAACCTCACGCCACCATAGAGTTTGAAAGCCAGTCTAGATAAAGGTGTTCAGCAGCACGGGTGCAGCACAGCCATGCACTTGGACCTCTCAGCCCTAGCGCCTACCTGTAGCAAGGGGAGGTAGGCGTCTGTCCGTATATAGGTTATCACAGCGTGCCTTGGCTGCCGCCCTTGCACCAGGCAGCCATCAGCCTGACAGCAGCGCTTCAGGGGAAAGTCGGAGCCTTTCCGCCCCAGCAACTGTGGGTCATTTTGGAAGTGATACTGCAGCATGCACACCGGCTCCTCCTCATCACGTACCAAGGTAACCTCTTTACCACGGCAACTGTTGCAGAGGGAATACGGCGGTTTCACTATCTTTAAGGTGCTTGCAGCAGCAGTACTGTCATATAGAGCAGACTAGGTGAGCCTGCCTGCGAGTTGAGGACAATATCCTCCACTTCCTTGCCCTTGTGATGCCAGCCAGCCTCGTAGCAGGCCAGGCCGTAGGCACCGAGCAACAAGCTCAAAATAAAAAGAGTCATGGCGCGCTGCCCTGCCAGCCATTTCAATATTAACCTGTACTCTTGCTGTAGCTTGCGTTTATGGCTGGCACCATCGTATGTCATCGCACATGCGACCCCGCCCAAGTTCAAAGATGGAAGGAAGCAAGACAGAGACTGGCACCGTCACATCATACATATATGAGGGAGGAGCATTGCTGAGCAAGTGCTCAAGGGATTATGTTGCTAAAACGTACATGAGCGTGCTGCGGCCTGCTTGGGTGAAGCCACCGCGTTTATGAACCCCGGTACCCAAGGACAGGACGCCAACAATTCGGCTTTCGGGGCCCTCGGTGTATCCTAAGATATAAGCATATCTCTGGGCTTGCCTGTTAACGTTTAGTGCCGCCTTGTCAGGTGTGTTGTCCCAGGCTCCCTCATGCAGAGACGTCAGTGTATCGAGCGTAGCTGTTAGCGTTGGTACATATAGGAACTCTTTCATGCTGCACGGTCATGAAAGGGAAGTGGTGGCCCGGCCTTCTTTCAGTGCCAAGGGGGAGAGCCAGTTCACCCATGCTTGTTGGGCACGATGCCAGTGACAGGCGTGTCAAGCATAGAGACGGCACAAACGGTGTTAGTGCAGCAAATAAAAAGCAGGTGTACTCCTTGCTATGGCTCTTGCTTCTCGCCCTGGTTTGCCTCCTCCTAAAGCCCATAGCAGAGGAAAAGTTACAGAAAGCATTCCGACAGGCAAGTTGCTGCCGAGTTATCTGGTGCTGCCAGGGCGCTTGCCGCCTCCAGTTTTGTCTCGTGAGTGACAAGGCGGGGGGGTCCTTGCAGGTCTATTATGGGCTGGACCCAGTGATGCTGGGCAGGCTGGACGAGGAGTTCCCAGTGACAAGGTGTTGCGAAGCAGACCGGTGCCTGGTGCAAGGCCGCCAGCCTAGATACGCTGTCTTGACATACATACGCACCGATGCCTACTTCCCATTACTTAAGGTAACTAACTGGCAGCCAGGTGACTGGCCCGCTCGCCGGAAGGCTCGGCCAGTCAACTGTGTCTCTGTCATATGTCAGCCGGGTTGCGAGTCGACTTTGCCATATATCATGTCCCCAAAGTGAAAGTGTCCTTTGCGGCTTGCTTGCAGCAACTTGAGTGCACGGTGCGCAAGAGTAACCCTTGGGTGGAGCTGGGTGTGATGCTGGTGCGTGGGGAGCTGTCGGAGGGGGTGCTGGCCAGGATCCAGGCCCTCAACATCACCGTCAACTATGTGCCGCCCCTCTCCTACCCAAACAAGTACAACGAGCGGTGGGTGTGCGAGGTTGGCTTGACTACCATGCTGGCAGTTTGCATGCTGGAGCGACTTGTAAGAGCACTTGGTCTTGGTGCTGCTGGCAGGTTCCATGTGTGCTGGGTTGAAGGCTATTTGGCGTGCTGGCGTGGCAAAGGCATCCACATGGCATGTGCAGGTTCAGCGGCAACTGGCTGAAGGTCCGGGCCTTTGGCCTCACCCACTACGATGCCTTTGTGCTACTGGACAGTGATGCGGCTGTGGTTGGTGATCTACGGCCCCTGTTTGACCTCCCAACAGACTTTGCAGCCAGCTGGAACCAAGCCAAGTGGAAGAACAAGTGAGCGCTGGGGGGCGTGCACTTGCGGGTCACAGAAGTGCTTGCGGCGTTCCCCTCTGCTAGGTGGTGACTGCCGTTCCAGCTTCAAACTGAACCGTAGAGGTGGAGAGGATTTGCGGTAGGCTGCCTTGTAGGCAAGGCTCCGCACCTGTAACTCGCGTGCTGCCTTGTAGGCACAAGACCATGCTGGATGGCATCAATGGTGGCATGCTGTTCATCAGGCCATGTGTCGCAACGCGAGACCACATGCTCGACATCCTGGGCACGGAATCCAAGCTGCGCTTCACATATGCTGCTGCGGAACAGGACTTTTTAACATGGTAAGCAGGGTGTGCTGCTGCTGCTGCTGCTACAGCCAGCAGCAGGGCCGCCTCCGCCCTCTGCGCCTTGTCAAGCAACAGGCCGTCTGCCTGTAATATTCGCCATTCTCCCATAGTGACTAGAGACGCAGCGTTAGTGGCGCGTGTATGAGGGGCAGCTGGTGGTGTGCAGGTACTTTCGGTTCACACTGATGATGCTGCCGCTGGAGTGGAACACCATGGCTAGCGAGAGCATGCACGGCGGGCGCACCATTGGCGGCATCAGGCCACGTATCGTGCACTTCACAGAGGTGAGTGAGGTGCCTGCTAACGAGCGGCAGAGGGCGTAATGGCTGGCCCTGGCGGCAGCTTAGATGAGGTGGCAATGCATGCACACGCAGAGACCATCACCTCCAAAACAGGCTGTGGCTGTGACATGCGTAGGAAGTAGTGGGCTACTGGAGGGTAGCTTGAGAAGAACAAGGAGCAGGTTGCCTAGCCTGGGTTCCTCGGTACCTAAATTGCAGAGCCACCCTCGTGTCTCTGCAGGACAAGCCGTTCCGGGGAGCCGAGCCAGGCAAGCCTGGCCACGAATATCTTTGTCATTTATGAGGATGTACGTTACTCTTGCGAGGGGTAGGGTGGCATTCCGCACACAGGCAGCTTTCTAGCCGAGTCTAGGTGTACACCACACTGCAGGGGCTCAGAGTAGGGAGCAGTCTGGGAGTTTTCCATGTTTTTCCCAGTTTGTACACTGCTTATGTTGCCGGAGGAGAAATAAATTGTGCATTCCGTGCTGTTGGCACGTTTGGCCCCATCACTGCACCAACCTGTCTTTGTCAAAGAGGCAGCTATTTCAGGGGGCTTGCTGCGACTTCTTGTGGCAGGGTATTCTCTAGCACAGATGGCACATTGCTTGCAAGAGCGGTGGCTGGTATTCAGAGCTTACACTCGTCTTGGGTGCGGGTATTGTGACAGCCAGCGCAGGATTCCGCTCTGTTGAGGATGGCTATTGACTGCTAGCTATGAGTAGCGGGAGTTTTCGACAGAAGCAAGTGTATCCCGTCCTGCTGGCAGGTATTTCGCCGGCTCCTTCCCTGCAGCGTTCCATGTCTCGTGTCTGGTGCACACATGTTGCGTGCTGGGATGGCAGCGTTGTAGCCCAGGTGGCGGCACATGCCGAGAGCATCCTCCGTGTTGCTAATGACACTCCTAGGTACTAGCTGGGCTGTAGAGGCCTGTTAGGTCATTCACAGCACGGCGTAGGGAACCACTGAGCATCTCCTGGCGAGGCATCTCAATACGTGTCGGGGACAGAAGGGACGCATGTGCATGCATGCATGAATGAAGCCCTGTCCTGCCTGCCAAGGCGTGGTATGCCTGCAGTGAGTACTGGGCCTCTACCCATAGTGATGTTGGTTAGTTGGAGTGCAATCTTGTAGCAAAGCCAAGGTCACTACTACTTGCAGCGCCTCACTGGCTGTCTCCTGGCTGTAGCTGAACCCCCTGCTCCCCACGGTGCTTAGTGCGTGTGCAGAGAGGTGCATGCATGAAGGTGTAAGGCAGACAGAGTGCTACATGATCCAGGGGACAATTGAATAAAAGGGTTTCAATTCCAACTAGGCAGCAAGCCTTGCAGTCACGAGTTCATGCCGCATAGGGCCAATTCAGAACCAGGAGATCGGTACAAGTAAGCCCCGCTTCAGCAGGCAGTACATGTCAGCAAAAAGCAACACCAGCGCTTCCGGGCGACCAAATGGCCCAAGACCCATACCTAAGCAATACCAGACTAAGTAGCAACGAAACAGGGAGATCAATCACCAACCCCACCTCCGCTCTCGTCATAACTTGACTTTGCGCTGCTTTCTATGCCACCACAGGGCTGTGCAGAAGGCAGACACTCCAAACACAGCTCCCAACAACGCGTCGCAGCGGCCAGAGCTGCGCCGTGGGGGTGCGTACGACCGGTCTGGGACCGCGCCCAGCACTTGGACAAAGCGCGTGGGGAAGGGCATCCTTTCGTCATACAGCTGGGACCCTGTCAGGGAGGAGACGGATGAGGCATAATAGCCCCACCTGCACATTACGCAGAAAACCAACTATTGGATTGCATCCCAGGGTTGCTGTCTTTCACATGCAATGCCACCATTGCTGCAGCAAGGGCCCAGCAGCCACACACAAGACAGAGCTGCCCCGGATTTTTGGTTCCAATATCCCAATGATGGAATATTGGAACCAAAAATCCAAAAGAACTACCAACCAAAAGAAATGCTGAGAAGCAGGGCGCTGTGCGTCCGCTACCACAATGGCAAAAAATCACTCACTCTGCAAAGCGCCGCAGCTCTTCCTCCTCCGCCCTGCGAATTCAAGAGGACACATGTGTGTTACTTTCACTGTCCACCTACCGACGAATGCTGCCTGATCATTTGCGTGCAGGGATGTGTCCCCTTTAAACCTGCACTAGCCTCTCTTGCACATGGGCCCTTGCCAATCTGCATGCTCGCGTGCAGGGCAGGCCCCAGACTCTCAAGTCCAACACAGGCATCCTCTCAGCAACATAATGGTAGGCAACTAGTTGGTCCAGCCCCCATGCTGGCATGACAAATGGCAGCACCATCTCTGAGCAGTGGCAGTCTTACTCACCCGTAGGGGGCCCAAGTTGGGTACCTCGGCAGTACCATCTGGCGGATTGCACCCCAGTCAATATGAGACACGCACACAGCGTCGATGATACCAATCTCATCTGGGGGGTACCGCAGCAAGTAGGGCCAGACATAGTCCAACGCTGTGCCTGCAGGCACTACAGGCTCGCAAGTTGCTGAGGGCAGCTGTGGTACCTTGCAGGTAGAACAGGACACGCCGTAAGAGTGGTAGTCACAGCAGAACCTGGCGTGCAGCACAACGGGCAAGACTTTGACAGGGCGGGGCCCTTGATCGTGCAGTCTCTGGGCGTGACGCATTGCCACCCAAACTTGCCTGCGTATGCATTGTAGAGCGTCTGGCCGACCATGCTGTCGAAGAAATCCATTTGGAACATGGGTGCCTGCAAACACCGGCACAGCTTGAATCCGACTGACGTGCATGCCACTAGCAAGTGAACAATGCGCATGAAAACGTGCATGCATAGCCCTTGTGTTGCTGAAGCATCCGTCGAGTGCTGTCGAGAAGTACACTCACCATGATCTGGACAAATGTGGTATATCGAACAACAAACTCCGGCTGCTGCTTCAGCACGGCATCTGTTGCAAACGCCTGCACAGAGGAGCTCGCACACGTGGCTCGCTCATCACTTTCAAGGCTTGCTGCTTCACCCGTGCGATAGAGACACCAGATGCTGTGCCAGCAGCTCGCACAAGCCTGCTGGCCATGAGTGAGACGAAAAACCTGAGAGGCAACAAACTAAACTATCCATACCATGGCGGGTAACAATCAAGCCAGTCGCACTTACCCCTTGGCAGATACTGGGCTGTGCCAAAAGGAGCTTGTACTTGTCCATAACGGCGAAGGCCCTGTGACAGCCAGCAGTAAACCTGGCTCTAAGGGCTGTCACAGCGTCAGCGATTCATGCACACCCCATGCCCATTCACAGAGGAGGCAAATGATGATACTGCCATCACTGCCATACTGCCATCACCAGCATTCTTCACACAAAACTGGCAAAAGCGTGCCAAGCCCCAGGGCACCTTCCCACACTCCTCTCTGCCACAAGGCCAGACTGGCAAACCCAGAAATAAGCAGGCCCTCCACATAGGCAGCTGCAGACCAGTCCTTGGTACTGGCCTAGGAGACTGCAAGGTGCCCTGGGGTGTGCTTCTGCCCAAGTCTGCCTTACTTGTTCACCAGCTGTGTCGACAGGCCCACATTCTCGTCAGCCACCATGATGGCTTTGTACTGCCGAGCGATGCGCGGCCAGTCTGGGTGTGTGTAGAGAGCATACATGAGGCGCCACTTGGGGCCTTGCCCCGCGTACACCTGCAGGCGCCATCAACAACACTCTCAGAGATCTGGTAGTAGTGAGTCCAACCAACCTCATGAACTTCAGTAGGCCTGTCACCCGCCTACACTGGGATGCTTTGACCTGCTCCACTACATTTCCGAATGGTGGCTGACAGGGGGATGAGGATGCATACATCGATAGCATCAGCAGGCTGACTGCAAGTAGTGTCTCGCGGCACTGCCGGGCAGGACTTGCCCATCCTTTAGCTGCTGAATACAACATGCCGCACCTGCTTGCAGCGCTCGCAGGTGTATGAGGAGTCATAGCCATAATATATGCCAATCAGGTCCCACGTGGCCTGCTCCGGCTGGTCCAGCCACCTGCAGTGCCAAGCACAGAAAGTCGGATGAGAATGCCTGGTGTCAGGGAACACAGTCTCCCCCCTACCACCCTTCTGCCGGAGCCGTACTAAAACAATCCCCACTGGCTTCCCAAGCAAAGTAGCATGGCGGAGACTTCCATTTCCCGCGGCGGCAGCCCCTGCTTACTTGGTTGCATCAAATGCCGGGCCGATTGGCGCCACCACCAAGAAATCCCTCTTGGGTGGTCCCTGGGGCTCAGGCGCCGGGGGCTCTGCTGGTGCAACCAGCTGCCGCCGCCACCACAGCCAGCTGGGCCGCGCTGTTGCCGCTGCTGCCGTGCGGCGGCCGCCGCGGCTGCTGCTGGTCGGCGGTGCGCCGCCGAGGGCCAGCTTGCGGCTCGCCGCCCCCGGCGCCGCGCCCGCTGCCGCCGTCAGCAGGGTGGAGTAGTTGCCCACGGCACTGGTGAAGTTGCTGCGCCCTGCAAAGTGCTTCTTCAGCCAGCCGCAGACCTTCACATGGGGGTGGTCAGGCCCCACCCCAGGGTCGCTGCTGTTGTGCTGCTGCTGCTGCTGCTGCTGCACACCCGCCTCCAGCTCCCTGCTGGCCCCCAGCTGCCGACCCTCAGCTGCTTGCAAAGCCACCTGCTGCTCTGAGTACCAGCGCTGCCGCCCAAATGTGGGCACTGCCTCACAACGCCATGGGACGGTGGAGTGGTCTGGGACACTGGAGAGGTCGGGGAATGATGTCCCTACTGGCCCCAGGCCTGCAACACATCCAACAACGCCTTGTGCAGCAAAATGGTGACTTCTCCAAAAGGAAGCTGCGCAAGCGTGGCCCCACGCCTGCAACACAACCTATTGGATACCTTGCCTACGAGCAGAATATACATACTGGTAGGCTTGGATGGGTACTGGTAGGCTTCGATGGGCACCCCTGTCACATCCCCAGTTGCACCCTCTCGCACCTTGTTTAACTCGTCTTGTGCCGTCGGTGCCCCAAATGATCGCTGCAGGGTTTTCTGAAACTACGAGTCTGGCCCCCAGGACAAGTAGGCAGACCAGCTCCCAGCGCATTCCTGGGCCGCACTCGCCTGCCTTGCCTACGTGTGCCTGCCTGCATAGCACCCGAAATAGGCAAGTTGAGGGAACAAGCCCCGGCCCTCACAAAGATGAAGAAGGAGGCCGTAGCAGGGACCAGTCTCCATATGGTGAAAAGTGAGACTTTAAACAGAGCACTCGTCGCAGCCAGACGCAGCCAAAAGCAGGCCAGGAGTGCATCAAGAAACATGCCAGGCAGCGGTTAGCAATGCTTCATAGCACAGTCTGGCATTTTTAGGCATCCCACTGGGCCAGCAAAGCCACTGCCACCTATACTTTACCTTAGAAGGTGGACAGTTGCCAACAAGATGACAGAACCAACCTTCAAGAAGGAGCTCAGCACCTGCACTGGAAGCTATGCCTGCCAGGTCGCACAGTCCTGAAGCTCGAACACGGCTCAGCGAGCACAAACCGGGTTTCAATTGAACGCAGACACCCCCAGTTGGCTGTACACTACAAATGGCCGAGTCGCCGACGGCCTACACGATAACTGGACAGCCATTTGGCATATGAAAAACCAGGAAAGACAGGTGAGACCGCACCTGGACTATAAGACTGATCTCACAGGGGTTCGAGGGCTGGCCTTCAAGCTGTGGACAAGCCCCGACCTAAGCGAAATGCACCCTGCAATACATGTGGGATGGCGATGGAGTGGGCTGCAAGGAAGAGGTAGTACCATCAGACGCACCATAACTACATCAACGCCCAGCCAGGCGGGCGGGAAACTTGAACGTCCACTCACAGACGCGTCTAGTCGTGATCTTGGTGTTAAATACAATCGTAAAGTTACAGCTCCACACCTACTACTCTTCCTTCCCGGCTACAATTTTCGCAGACATGTGACGCTATCATGATCAAGCATGACAAGGCAGGAGGCGCACCGTGCACTGGCGCTCACCTGAGCAACCACATACTACTGTGGCGGAAGTCACAAGTTGTGACTCAAGCGGCAAATTTCCGCGGCACACGTCCCTTGCGGTATGTACTTTCCCTTGGGGCAAGAACCAATGGTGTGTACCAGCAGAGGTGGGAACTCTGGCAAGAAATTCTACAGCCTGCTAGTTCTCAGAGAACACTTGGTGCGCTGACCAGTCAGCCTTCCTTTTGCAGTGGGTCGACTCTTTGCCAGCCTTCCCCCCTTGTCCTGTCTCCTTCACAACAAACACTATTAGTACAGAACAGCGGCGTTGACTGAGTCTCAACATAAGGAAAGGTGGTGCGAGAGAAACGTGGTAACTAGTTGGTAGCCAAAGGTAAAGGATCAATCCTTGCAACAGTCCGCAACGACTCCCAGGGGAGCCAGGCCACAAGCCACAACCGAAGACACACTAAAGACAACAGGGCAGTACAGAGAGGAATCAATGGGTATGGTTCACAGCAATACAAAGCTGAACAGGCAGAAAACAGCAGTGAGGAGCTAAGGTATAAAATATCTATCTGGCCAAAAACTGCGTATGGAATATATTCGTCTATCCTAGCTTATCTATCCTGGGCACCTTTGCAACTCTCACCAACATTACCTACACAGCCCAGCCCTCACCCTTCGACACAAAAAACAGCCTGTGCACTCGCCCTAGCAACTGTCCCGGACAACGCCCTCAAGTTTTAGTGCCTGCTTGGGCACTGCATCATGCCAATAGGCAGGGATCTGCACAACGTGGGTGCTGTCAGCACCGCTCTTGCCTTCCCTGTCCTTGTTGGACAGCCGGAGCTCCAGCAACCTCCACCTACCCTTCACACGTGACTTCAGCATGAGTGCCGCCCCAAAGACAATCACCATGCTTTGCAGGACCAGCAGCAGGGGGTAGAGGTGTATCAGCTTTGTCTGCACGGTCTTGCTGCTGGCTATCAGCAGGCTTTCCTTGGTGACGGGCTTGGGTATCACACCGACCACCTCCACGGCCATGTAGTAGAAGCCCAGGCGCTCAATCTCGCCTACGGCAGAGACATTCAGATTCTTTAAGATGCACAACAGGACAGCATGCAACAATGTCAGCAGTGCCCAACAACCAATCGCCCATGTCAGCCACAGCACAAGCCAGCTGCCCAAGCAACCCATGGCCCACGTCACGTCAGCATTGGCATGCCCACCAGCAGGTAGTGCGCAGGCTCCCTTGTCATTCCTGTTCGCGGCTGCCCCACTCACTCTCGTAATACATGTACTCCGCAAATCGCCTCGTCTCCTCTTCCTTCTTCCGGTAGGGCGCATCTGCAAGCCAGCCAGGATGCTTACACGCCACCAGACACCTCTGAGCGACTGGGCGAACATTTCATATGACTGTGGTTGTGAGGGTTCTTTATAAGGAGCCCTGCACCACTCCTACTACCACAATGACGATGCTGCCAGAACACAGAGAGCCATCTCAGCAGTCAACTCACCGGCATTATAGACAGAGTTGGCCTTGTTTGGCGTTGATGGTGGGTGCATCATGCACACCTGATCAATGACTGCAATCTTGTCCCTGGGGTAGTGCAAGAGATAGGGCCAAATGAAGTCCAAGCCCCAGCCTGCAAAGGGCAGGCGCTTCTGAGGTCCTAGCCAAGGATTAGGAGCGGGCGGAGAGCATTAACCAGCCAATAATGCACAGAGGTGACTGCGACAGCATTCCAGGCTGCTCCACCATGTTGCTGAGTTCACTTCACTGCCAGCTGATGTGCACCACCCACCGACGTGTGCGTTGTGTAGGGAAGGGCGGATGAAGTTCTGGAAGTAGTCCATGTCAAAGGTGGGTGCCATGATCTCAATCATGGTGGTGAAGCGCAAGATGTTCTGGGACTGTTGGTACAATATCTTCCAGGGGGTAAAGCTCCTGCGCCATTGACCACCACCCCTCGCGCATTGAGGGCTGTGCCAGGTTAAGCTCTGTCCCAAGGATCTCTCAAGTGGCACAAGACAGCACGGCATGCATGAACACCGAAGCTGACCTAGGGGACCTGACCTGGGAAGGCCTGACCCCGTGCCAGACAAGCCTCCTTACCACGGCGCATTGCACAAGCTTGGCTGTGCAGCCAGCAGCGTGTATGTCTTCATCAGATAGAAGACCGTGTTGATGGTACACAAATCCAGCGTGAGGTCGTCATCAGGGAACATAATAGCTGCACACTTGAAGAGGTATAGCCGGGTGAGTAAGATGCCGTACTGACAGAATCAGGCCAGTTGATATGCAGTCCAACAAAGAAGTAGCGCACAGGCTAGAGTAGCAGGGTGATCCGCCTACATGGCACCCCACTGGCCAACAGCTGTCAGCCTACCCATGACACTGACCTGTGTAGTTTCTCTGATAGTCCTGCCACTCTGGGAGTAATGTGAAGCCCCAAATGAGTCGCCACTTGGGTCCAGAAGCCCTATAGACCTGCGGTTGTTCCCACATGGATCTCGCTAATGCTGGGACAGCCAACAGGTGGTGCCAACTGCAGCCTCACACATCCAACAGATGTGGCCTGTGGCGTCCCCTTCGAACACCAAACAGGCAACGCGATTTCCTTTGCCCTCCGGCAATCTCTAGTCGCCACCATGTGGTGACTTACCGCTTTGCAAAGTGGGCACCTGAAGTCCCTGTTCTTTCCAAAGTATATAAGAATGATATCCCAGCTGCAGAACCCAGAAGGAATTCTTAGCAATTGTTAAGGGTCTGTGTCTCATGATGCCAAAATTGCAAGGATGCTTAGCAAACATTTCCCGAAACCCAGGTCAATTGAGCACCAGGGAATTGTAGGCGTGACACATTCACAACACCAACCTGGATTGCATGGGATCAGTCATCCACCTGCATGCCAAACATATAGCTGCTTGGCACAGCGGCTTGGTCCCAGGCCGCAAACATGCTTCCAACAGCAAGAAGGGTAGCAAAAACCGGAAGCGCCACATCCAGGCCAATAGTCAATGACTTACTTTGAGGCGTCAAAACTGTCACCAGCTGGCAACACCAACAGGTTCTCCCGTTTCACTGGTCTGCAGGGAGAGAAGGCACGATCAGTGCAGCTCCACTGGGCTTCCTGCCAAGCCGTCATAGGGACGTTAGTGGTTCGTCTAAGTCAATTCGCCTATTCTATTGAAGCAAGATGCACGATTCCTGTCCATCAACAGTGCCAGCCCACTTACTTGCTGCTCAGCTTCCCCTCACAACCAGATATCTCGGAGCTAACAACAAGCTTTTCCGTACGAGCCGCTCGGCTTGCATCTACTGCAAGGGCCTCCTGCCGCCGTGCCTGCGGTGACACAGAAACCACTTAGTGCGTGGGCCAGTGTAAAGGGCTAAACTCCAGCCATCCATTGTCGCCCCAAGAATTTGTAAATGATCCTGAGTCAATAGGGGACAGGCATGGTGCAGCATCATACCAGGCCCTTGCAGCCACCATGGAGGTATCAGCTGGGCTCACCAAAGGTGGGGAGCCGACGGGTGTGACAGACCCACCTGTTCTCTATGAAAGCGCTCCGTAAATGCGTTCATGGTGGCGTGATAGTCCTCCTCGAGTTCCTTCTCCCGTTCAAAAGTAATCTCCTTAAGTGGGCTCCTTCTCAGTACGCCTGCAGGAATGGCAACCCCGACTTGTGAGCATGAGGAAGCGAGCAAGAGGGCTCACTCAATTTTGCACCTGGGTTGCCAGGGTTCTCAGTGTCAGAATGCTACTGATGGCGTTTGCTTGGCCATGGAAGTGATCTTGCATCAACACATGCCACCCAGCTTGAACTGCAGACGCACGCTCAATAGTCCTGATATCCATTTGGTCTTCATGAAACTCACCGGCCCCAACAGCAAGTTGTAATTCGTGCTTGGGTCCCGCAACGTCCTTGGTTGCTCGCACATGACAGGCAACTGCCAGTATCAAGGCAAGCCTTGTCGCTGCAAGCCAGTTATGTAACTGCACGTTTGAACAACGCATTGTGCAAAACGTCCGCCGGGCCAACGCAGTTGCGACCTGCAGGCTCCTGCACCCCTCTTGCTAGCCACTCTCACCCAGCCTGTGACAAGCACACAGCACCTAGGGCTTCACCCAGAATACACCAAATTCCCAGGCAGACATGCGGTGGGAAGGTGGTCGAGGCATCTTTCCTGACGCCCCGTTCATACCCGCGTTCGAACCAACAAAGGCGCCAAGAGCCAAACAGCGCTGCAGCGAGCTGCTCAGGGAGATTAGATGTATTAGCAAGCTTTCCATTTACCCCACCCTTTCTACCTCGGTTTAGGTGCCTTGCCTGGAACCCAGGGTCGGGTTTGCGACAGCGCATCACTGGATGAAGGGAGTGGAAGCTACAGAAGCCGGTGTAGCTGGTTGTATCTTACGCTTATCACTGCCTTACAATTGCCATTGCTGCTCGCCGGAAAGTATCTAGCTGCTGCACCACCCTGCCAACCGCTGTTAACCAGCATGCAACCCGATGCATGGGAAGGATTAGCCTGGCTGCTGGGAGCCACGATGTGTAGGATAGGATTCGCATAGCCCTCTGTCTGGCATACGAGTGGTTGCCCCCAGCTGACCTACTAGTAGTGGCCGAGCCCACCGAACCGTCATGCGCAGCGGGGATTCGAGTGACATTAGCCATTTTGTTAAACCCTTGGTGCAGTAGGGGGCCAGCCAGCTTGTTCTAACCAAGCTTGGCCCAAGGGTTCTTGTAATAGGCGCGC
>BBXU01001853.1:0-18997 GCA_001598975.1 Parachlorella kessleri
TGGGTGCTGCAGTCAGATATCTAGACTCAGAGGCCCCCGGGAGGTAGTCACACCGGTGGGTACCTTCGGCTCTGACTGGCGTGCACTGCCTCCATGTTCTGCAGGACACCCCCTGCAAGCACAACGAGGCGCCCGCAAGGCAGGGCGTGACGGGGGTGCCCAAGGACAGGCCCAATGTGGTGCTGGCAATCTAGGTACACCCCATCTGGGGAAGCTGCCTTGCTGTGAGTAATCACGCTGCCTGACAGTGCGTACGTGTCTTCTTAGCCAAGGGAGACAGCAGTGCAGATTGTACCTAATATGTTCACATTGTGATAACAGAGATTGCATAGCTGCTCTATCTGACACTCTTACAGTAGGGCTGATGAGCTGACCCTTTGCACATGCAAACTTGGATGTCAAAGTTTCCTCAAGGGTTCTGCACGCCATACACATGTCAGGCAAGAATAGTTGGTTGTGGGGCGGTCTGCTTGAGGTGCTGACTCGTGCTGACTATACAGCAAGCAGGTTAGGGCCAGCGTACTGACTGCTGGCTGACATTGCAGAAAACGTGCATGGCCCCCCTTGTGTTGCTGTACTAGCGGCCAAAACCATCCAAGCTTTGTATAAGGCATAGTTGCCATGGGCGCCAGGGCCACTCGTGATCAAGTTTTTAAACGTTGCTACAGGTTTCTGAATCTTCACCCTCCCACCCTGTACACATCTAGCATGCAGGGCAGATCTTTCCCATCTCGGTGTTTCAACGTGCACCGTTCAGGTGCAAGCTGCTCAGGTAGAAGTAGCCACCCGGCCAAACATGTTCTTAGCACAAAGTGATACATACGAGCTGGCCTTGCCCAAGCCCTGCTCTGCCTGCTGCACATGTCCCCATGCACAAAATCGGCATGGACCGCCTAGTTCCATGGCTCTGTCAGCACTGCCTGCCGCACCACCCAATAAATACCATCGAGGGGGGCAGCCCCTCGAGCCGTTAGCTCAACTGCAACATGGACAATCAGGCAAGATCCCAGAGCAAACCTTGCATGCCGCACCGACAGTTCGCAGGCATGCCCTGCACCCTCCCCTGACTTGCCACCCAAGCGAAGGCCTTCTCGCCAATGAATTCCTTTGCCCAGGGCAGGCAACCCCCCCCTTCATCGAACCCCTGGTCACCATACCTCGCCGTTTTGCACTCACAAAAATGCCACCACAATCACGGGCCCTCCCTTGCCGGCGCCTGCTACTTGCCGGGGGTCGCCACCGACACCCTGACCCGGACCAGGTCTCCCACGATGAAGCCGTTGCCGGGGTCAAGCAGTTCAGGGCGGGTAATGAACTGGGGGTGGCCCCAGGTGGCTTCGGGGGAGCGAGGCCTGAAGATGCTGACATCTGCAGCAGCAGCAGCGCGGCGAAAGCAGCTTGAAGTGGTGCAACAGAGGCCCGTGCATGTGCAGCCCTGACGCTTCACTAGCTACTGGTTGCACTGCCGCCCACTGCCATTGGATCCAGCGGGAAGGCAAGACATGTCTGCAGCAGCGGGCTGCAAGCAAGAGCAAGTTATGCAACGGTAGCCCATGCGTGCAGCCCTGACGGTGCACTACTAATCACGCTGTCTGCCACCTTAGATGGATTGAGCGGGGCGGCAAGACATGTGCTCAGAGGAGGGAAACCATTCGTCACCAAACTTTCTGACCAGAATCAAGCAGGTCGCAGCCTACCTCCCATGCTCCTGTCGAAGGTGCTGTCCGCCTGGTTGAGCAGCGTCACCGAGTACTTCACCTGCACAGACAACAATGCACTGATGGAGAGTACACCAGAACAGATGGCACAGCCGCCTTGCAAAACCGCAGTTGGCATGCGGTCTGATGCAGGAGCCAAGGAAGCACCTCTGTCTGCCCGACACTATAGAGTTCAGTCTCGACTGCAGGGCCCACGTGGCACCTTCGCTTGCTGTCTAAGAGGGCCATGCTGACTGGCATTGGCACAGGCCAAGCGCCGAGGAGGCATACCGAATGTGTCATGATGACTCACCTCCACCGGCATGGGCCCGTCAAAGGTCAGGAACAGCCCCACCGCGTCGCCGTTGCCGTCGGGACCCCGAGGAGACATGCGCACCTTCCTGCAAGCACGCAGGCTGGCTGGCTGGCTTGGCACTTCAAGACATCCCAAGCTGCCGCTGGGACGCCTCGCAGTACGCTGGATTTCCAGTCTTGGCAAGCAGGTAGGCTGGCTTGGCAGGCACAAAGACCAGCGCTGCTGGCCAGCAGACTAATAGAATACAACAGATTGGGCATCTCGACAGTATGGGAGGGCATGCAAAGTAAGAGAGAAGCTGGCAGACCAACAGGACGGGTTGGGCAGGCGCACGGGCAGGCAGCAGGCAGGCAACCTTAGGGTGCGGCAGTAAATATGGGAGCGAACAAGCGTGGTGACACCCCGCCGCATCATGGCCGGGCTTCGCAGCCATTCAAGTCTGGACCTGCGCCCGTCAAAAACTTTCCTCCTTCTGCGGCCTGGGACTCCCACTTACCAGGCTTGGCCCGGCCCGAAGCCTACAGAGTCCACCACTTGTGCTTGCAGCGTGCTGAAGTTGGACACGTTCCACTGCACACCCAGCAAGGGCTGCCCATTGGTACGGAGCCGCCGGTTCCAACAACAAGCATACCAACGCAACACCGAGGTTCATGAAGGAAGGAGGCGGGCGAACGACGCCCAAACACCATACCCCCCCCCCCCCCCCCGCACCCACCCACTCACAAACGCACAACCACATGCTTTTCACGTCCTTTTGCACCATTCTGCATGTCTCTCATGGAATGACTGGGAGTGGACTGCGATCACTGGCACGTGGAGGCTATCAAGGCATGCACGAGCTGCTTCACAGTTATCAGCAAGTCCTAAGCCGCTCTGTATGCTCCTGCTACCCGCCCTCTGCCTCGCCATGCCACCCGGCAACACCAAAGCCCAGGTGCAACACCACTCACATCCACGACGAACGACTCCTGGTCCATCGCAAGGATTGCCAGCTCCTGCGGCGGCGGCGCGGTGGCCGCCGGCGGTGCTTGTGGCAGCGGCAGCGGAGGCGCAGGCGCAATTGTCAACGCCCCTATGTTTGGTGTCGCCGTAACCATTGCTGTGCCGCCCTGTTCATGCAAGGTGCCGCTCGTTCTGGGAGAGGCCAGGCCGCCCGGGGTGCTGGAAGGTCCCCCAGTGGGGGGGCCTGCACAGTCCGTCGTTGGTGGGGGCGCGATGGGGCCGCCAGCGCCCCCTCTTCCCGCCTCCAGCTCATCCCACGCCCGAGCAATGATTCCCGCCGCAGCGTCGGGGCTCAGCGTGGTGATAAGGCCCTTGACCTTGGCAGCAGAGTGGTCCAGGGCCAGCTGCCGCCCGACCTCTTCCGTGGCCAGCGCTTGCAGCCGGCTGCAGCCGCACGCGTCGGCGGTGGCCACCCACTTGACCAGGCCGTCCCGGCTCAGCTGGGGCATGAGGCTACCCTCCAGGTGATCCTCGCACTCTTGCTGGAGGCCGGATGCCTGCGGTGTAGTGCAGGGGCCGCACATGGCGATCGAGGCGTAGCAGGTACGAAGGACCGCTCAGCATACCCCAACCTCAAGCTGCAACACTGCACTGCCGGAATACACACCTGTGAACTTATCTGCGGCATGGTGCGGGGGCTACACGAGACCCACCACCTTGAAGGACAGCTTGAGCATGTTCCCTCCCTTGCTGCGACCTTTGCATTGACGGAGCTACAGCTGTCAACTGGAGGTGCATGGTGCTCAGATCATGTTGTCCAATTTGATTCCTACCTCCAGGAGGCGGTAAGCTCAGCACAAGCTGCTCCATCTTGCACAGCAGTTTTCCTAAGAGGAGGAGTCTGGAAATCAGACAACTTGACAGAGGCTTGACCTTGCACCCCTCAGCACACCCACCTGGAAGCGGTGAGTCAGCGCCAGCAGCTCGTGGAGCGGCATCTCAGAGGGTTCCTCCCTCAAAGAAGCCTCCATGAAAGACTTGATCTTGGCCGGCTGGTAGCAGCACTTGAGGAACAGCAGCACCCCATCCTGGCTCTTCCCCCTGAGGGGCTCCGACAGCTGGACCTTGGCCCCGTTCCTGCTGCTGCGAGGGGGAGGGGGGGGGGGGTACAGCACGGTAAGGGTAACTGGGCATGGAACATCCTGGCTCTTTGTTGGTCCCACTTGTGGGGGACTCACGGCAGTTTGATCAGGTGGCGGTACACTGTTTAACTAAAATAGGCGGGAAGGCAAGGGAATGCAGCCAAGGCAGGCAGCGAGCAGGGTGTAGATATGGTGCCCTTGGCAGCAGGCGTTGGTACTGCTGCGTGGTTCTTCCAGCTAGGTGCCACGTGCCCAGCCTAACTGTAACCGCTGGGCAGCTGCCTGGATAGCTGGGGCCTGCCAGGTCCACGATTCCTTCGGTGTTGCAAAGCCGAGACTACCCAGGGCCGGGCGCACCGCTACCCAGTGAGTGCTCTGCACAACTTTGCCCCGCCCTTCCGCTGAGTCCTCGAAGCTTGAAGGGATGTCACTAGGCAAGGGGTCGTGTGAACCTCAAGGGGACTCTAGAACAGCTCACTTGCTCTGGCGTTCCTCCACCATATCCACGATGACCTCGCTGTGCATTGCTAGCGTGCTCAAGTGAGCCGGGAGGTTCACGCCTTCCACCACGAGCTCTACATCGGCCAACTTACTGCAGTGCACGACATAGTCAGGGGACAGCCCGATAACATCTACGCTGTATCAAGAAGGCGGAAGTATGGCAAAGTTCACCCCAGCCAGCATGCCAGAACCCTTCCACCTACCTGAACTTCTGCCAGTTGGGGCCCATGTAGGCCGCCTGTAACTCCGTCATGCTGTCGATCGCTTATGCGCACAGAGTACAGCGGACTGAGTTGTACGGTATGCAACCAGTCAAGAGGAAGGGTCAATAAACCCACCTACTCTCGCTAGACGCGGTGCAGGGCCCAGTTGCTCGATTTGCGGTGAGCTTACGCGGAGGGGTATCTGGAAGTGAGTATCGCGTCTGGATTCCCTTGACCGCTGTTACGCCAAGTCAAAACAGAGTTGAGGAGCCGAGGCAGGACAATAAGACCACGATATGGGACTTACGCAGCACCAAGAAAGATGACAGATGATGCCAGCAATGCTATTGCACATGTGGAGGCCGCCATCTGCCGGCAGAATCTCTGGCACCTGTTCCTTGACCGAGACCAGCTGGAGAAGCTACTCGAGCTTCAGCAGCTGCTAGGTGGGCGGCCAGTTCGTGGGATGCGGGCAGGGTTGGAACTAGCTGGATGGGCAATGCCCACACGGGTCGTGACCCCTTATTGCGCCCTGAGCTTGCTGGGTAACGATGGCACCTTGGTCACCAACTGGAACATACCGCACCTGGCCTTCCTGCCTGCCGGCGCAGAGGGTTGCCAGGGAGGCGGCCAGGCTGCCGAGGCGCTCCTGCAAGGGGCGGTGGTGCGCGTCAAGTGTAGGCAGGCCCACCACCTGTACGTGATAGCCGGCAGCTTCCGTGATGCCGCTGGGAATACCTGCCTCGGCCTCAGGGTAAGCACTGCGACGCCGCGCTTCAAGCCACCGTCGCCTGCTACAGCCGAACTCTTTGTACAAGTCTTGTCACGGAGCAGCTGGCATAGGTGCTCAAAGGCATCCCTGTTTGCGTTGCTAGCGGTCGTCTTGCTGGGTGATCCCCAGCTTTACCAAACCTATTGCTGGGTGGTAGATCTCAGACCAGTGAGAGGACAGCTGTCATGCGGGCACAATTGCCAGCTGTGCAGGGCTTCCCTGGCTGTGTGAAGCCCCAGCATGTTTCCACAGTCAACCCTTTGCACAGCGATGAAGCCTATACGCGGTGTGGACGGCAACAGGTGGCCGAGCTGCAAGCCTCACTCCGGCGCTCCGGCACCTTCCTGCCGCTGCAAGAGGTGGGACATGCAACGCTAGGTCCAACAGCAGACAGGATAGCAAAACGAGATAGGATTATGGTGTGGTAATGTCGCGATCAGCATGGTTCTCGGGGTTGCTGATCCCCAGGGATCAGATTGACTGCTCCCCCCATGGAAGGGATCATACCCGCTGCAGATGCCTTTGTATTCTACCAAGGCTTGCCTTAGTGCTCAGCTGGCAAGGGCCGACAAGCCTCAGTTCAGATGCTTCAGTGCGGTGGCTGGTTGTGACAACAACCCCCGGCTTATTCTACGTCCCCTACAGGTTGCTGCCACCGCCTGGCGCCTCAAAGTGTCGCTGATCTGGGCGGACCGGCTGGAAAGGTACCTTCCACGCTATGGTGCTGCCGGGCTGCTGAGGGATCTCCAGGACCCTGCCAGGATCCGGGAGATGGCTGTGCACCACCTGGAGCCAAGACGCGCAGCACAGCAGAGCGCGTCTGCCGTGCCCTGCATTCCTGGCGCGCCCAGCGTGCCTAGCGTGCACCAGACCCAGGTGGATGGCGTGCACCAGGCCCATCCAGCCACCGCTGCTCCCCTGCCGAGCTGCGGGGATGTATCGATGGCGGGGGGAGCAAGTATTCGCCCGCAAACAGGGCAGCTCGCTGGCGCAGCAGTAGGCGCAGTGGTTGCCAAAGCTGCCACGCTGCCAACTGCTGGGGCAAGTGCAGCTGGAGGTCATGTGTGCAGGCAGCAGGCTGCTGGTGGGGCGGTGACAGTAGACGGCGGTGCAGCCATGTCTGTGGCAAGAGCGTCAGGCAATCGCACTGTGCCATCAGCAGCTGAAGCAGTGGTAACAGCATCCGCGCCTGGAGCGCCAGCTGCGGCAACTAGCTGCGGCAGGCTGCCCTCCTGTATCGCTCGTGATGTGGAGGACGGCGGCAACAGCAGCCGGCTGCCCTCTTACATCGTCGTTGATGTCGAAGGGGGCCCTGATGATGTGGGGGAGGTGAGCTCGCCGCCGCCGCCACCGCCCGCGCTGCCTCGACAGCAGCTGCAGCAACCGCAGGACCAGCAGCGGCCTCTATCAAGCCAACAGCAGCAGCAACTGCAGGACCACCAGCAGCCCCTGCCAATCCAACGGCCGCACCAGCCGCCGCCCCTGCCAAGTCCATGGCAGCAGCAGCCGGCCCTGCCAAGCCAATGGCCGCAACAGCCGCCCCTGCCAAGCCAGTGGCAGCAGCAGCAGCAGCAGCGCCTGCCAAGCCAATGGCAACAGCAACCGCCCCTGCCAAGCCAATGGCAGCACCACCAGCCACCCATGCCAAGCGACTGGCAGCACCACCAGCAGCCCCTGACAAGTCAACAGCAGCCTCCTGCGCCCGGGCCGCAGCCCCACGGCCAGACGTGTGAGCAGCGGCAATTACCTGTTGGCTCACCTGCTGGGGAGCCATCGCACCCTGTCTGTCACGAGGCCTTTGCAAAGCTGGCGCAGCTGCAGGAGGCACTGCAAGCGGCTTTGCGGGACTGGGAGGAAGCAAAGCGGGATCAGCAAGCTCGAAGGGAGGAGCTGGAGCGCATGCGGCAGGAGATGGGCATAGAGCTGCAGCCTTTGAAGGAGGAGACCTCAAGGGAGGTGCAGGCGGTGCAGGAGGGGTTCTCAAGAGGAAAGCAGCAGCGAGAAAAGGAGGGGGTGGCGGAGCTGTGGGGCAGGGAATCGACGGGCGGCAGCCATCCAGCAGGGATGGGCATGGAAGCTTCCGCGTTCATGGGTAGAGGCTGTGGCGCGGGCGCCCGTGGTGAGGGCTGGCGGCCGGACAGAGATGCCAGGATGAGGGAGGACGGCAGCAGGGACCGCAGCAGGAACGGGCGAAGCCCCAGTCCCTGCTCGTGGGATCACACTAGGAACAAGCGGCAGCGGGTGGGAGAGCGTGGTTGGGATGTTGCCGCTGTCGACCATAGCGGGCACAACAGCGGTTGGGGGTACGCTTGGCAAGCGCCCATCCCTGTCTGCCACACCACGCCGCTGCCCGAGTGGTAAGCTCCAGAGGATCCCTCGAAGTGCGAGCACTGAGCACATACTGCGCCCTCGTTCGGCAGAGCAGGCTGTCCTGTCTGTCCTGTTGTCATTTGCATGGCCAGACTTGTTCAGAGTTATGGCATAATTATGTATGCGCTTGCATGCTGTAGGGCGAGGGCGCTGCTGCTTGAGGGGCTGCACAGGTGCCGGCAGCGCTTAGGCTTGCCCTTCCAAGCTGGGCCGTTGTGAAAGGAGCTCAGCATGCTGTCCAGGTGCGTCGATGTGGCCTCCAACACAAATAATCTCACGGCGAGGCGCACCCGTGGGAGGGTTCTGGTTGTGCAAGGCCGAGGGCTTGGCAAGTCCGTCCCGGAGAGTGTCATTTGGGCTTCGCAGCTAAACCTATTCCAAGCTGCGGCTGGCACTCGCAGTACGCTGGGTGTACAGCATGTGCAAGCCACTATGCAAGCAGGCCCGTGACTGCATGGGTGGGGCTCATAGTGTTTCTGTAAAAGGGAGGGAGTCACGAGGTTGGGTGTCTGTGAGGCTGGGGTTTTTTGTGCAGTTGACTAGAAAACTGTGTGGCGTCCTCCAAAACGCTGGGGAATATGTTCTTACTTCCCGCCAATGTCTGTTGAGTGCTGGTGGGCGTGCCACCAGAGGCCACACTGCTGTCCCAGGACAGGTAGGCAGCTCCATGAAGTGCACGCTGTGCATGCAAGGGGCACGCTTTTGACAGAGCGGATACATCACTGCGCATATTCACTTTGTGCTGCCTTGCAGTTACAAGCTTCCTTGCAAGCTTAGCGATGCCTGCTTGGCGCTGGAGGCGGAGGGCCTGCTGGACCTTGACTTTGACCGGAATGGACTCTGGATTGACATTTTGTACTTTTGAGTTTGCACCTGCCTGTCACGGGGGCTGTGCCAGCGTTTACTGCGTACGCGCCGTCTTGACTGACAGGGGCTGGCTCTGGATTGGCAGACTGTAGTGTTGAAGGCGCGCTGCTGGCGGCTTGGCTGGCTGCACAAAGCCAAATTTGTGTACCCGTTATGTCTTCTCAAGTAGCCTACACATGCTGGTAGGGTCTCCAAATGCTTCGTCTTGGAAGGGTTTGGCCTCACTACTCATGAGGTGGGGCCCGATTGCTGCGGTGTTTCCCTGCCTCAGAGCATCATAACATGTGCGACAGCAGTGTTTTGTGCAGTGACATTACATATCTAACTGAAAAGTGGGGATCTTAACTTGTTTGCCTACCTTCCCTTGCACCTTCCTTGCCTAAGTAGGGGCCTGTATGGTAAGATTGTGTCTGTATGGTAATATTGTGCCTGGTCTCCTGTAGCCGGAGGCAGCACACTGGAACAAGAGACTGGCAGAAGAAACTACAGATGTAAGGCATACAGCAAGGCAAGGGAGGAATGCATTAACGTATCAGTAGTAAAACACTCCAGGTCTTTAATGGGTAGATTGCGAGGGACAGGCGATGGATATGGTGCCCACCAAAGCAGCACCAGATGCATGCCCGTTCCAGCCCGTATGTACACCCACAGGCCAAAGAACGTCAGCTACTGTCACAAGACTGCAAGACCGTACAGAAGGGATGAAAGGGAAGGGAAAAGAGTGCACTACAACTGTGTTGGACAAAACTGGGGTGCCACATTGAGGGTAAGGAGTTCAGATGGGCAGGTTCCACAAAGAACGAAACCTGTGAGGAACCAGGTTGGAGAAGTGTAGACGTACATGATGATGAGGCAAAGGAAAGCTTAAGAGTATGAAGACCCGCAGCTTGGGAGACAAGCATAGTACAAGAACGGTATGTGCAAGCGTATGAGCTCAAAACAGGAAACGACGCCCCTTCCTGGCCCAGCTGGACCCCTGCAATGGCAATATTGCACCCATACTAATATTAGTATGGGTGGCAGCCCCGGGGCCCTGTAGTTGTGACCCTACGGTCAGGGTGACCCTGACAGCTGAGGGCCCATTTAAAGTCTGGCAGCGAAGCATGCCCCGGCAGGTCAGTGCACCGGGAGCATGCTTGGCAGCCAGGAGGGCCCAGTGCAGCAGAGCATGCCCAGCAGGTGACCTGCTGGTGGAGCAGCTGCGTCACCTTGAGGTGCCCTAGTGTTTTGAAGGGCCTAGCAGGGGGGGCGCACAGCGTGCTCAGCATGCGACCTGCTCCACTGCCAGGTTCATGTGTCCGTCCAGGTACCCCTGCCCGTCCGTGTCCAGGGGCTTGAACGCAGCCGTCCAGTCCAGGTCCAGGGCTGCAGCGGTGGAGAGGGGGGAGGAAATTGAGTATCACTCTGCAAGCCATGATTCTTCCCATGCCAAGAAGAGCCAGGTGGGGCAGTCGAGCCAAGTTGATGTGCTGGGACGGGTTGCTGCTGCCGCTCACGTCACACCACCAGCCACACAAACTGGGGGAGGGCTCAACAAGCACTGCTGCCACTCTGGCATGGTATGCAGGCTGAGCAGCAAGGCAAGTTGCCACCCACCATTGTGTCCACACTCGTCTACTATCCTCACAACTTCCTTGGCCCCGGTGCGCAGGTTGGTGAGGCGCAGGCACTGCCCGCACATGGCTTGGCTCATGGGCTTGACTGGCATGCAGTAGGCGGTCCAAGGGTACTGCATCAGCCAGGCCTGGCTCTTCCCTGCACTTGTACATGGTAACAGAGGTGGCACCATGCCCAAGGGGCCTGAAGCTCAAACAAAACTCGCTGAGAGCACAAGAAATGCGTGGTGATAGGACCTGCTCAGACCATCACATGAGTCCCGGTTCGCTGCACCCAGGAGCACCCGCACTGTAAATGGGACGGAGGAGCAAAGAAACCATGCGGCTAGAAGCCGAGCCAAGTAACCTACCTGCAAATGCGTCGGCACAGTACAGGGTGCTAACCTGGTACCTGCACAAGCATATGAGCAAGTTCTTTACCACCCTTATCTGCTGCTCTTGCACTGTGGGCAACCGTCTTTAACTCAGCAGTCCACGCCCAGTAAGATGGTCCGTAGGAAAGAAGCACAAGCATGTCTGCTAAGCGCATGGCAGCACCACTGGATTCCCAAGGCGGAGTCACTTACCCAGCCAACCCATAGTAATGGTAGGTGGCTATGGAGTTGCCCAGCGACACACCGCCCGTGGCAGGTGAGGGGGAGGGCTTGGGGCTCGGCGATGGTGCGATGGGCTTGGGGCTGGGGCCCGGGCTGGGCGAGGGGGAGGGCCTAGGGCTGGGTGAGGGAGAAGGCTTGGGGCTGGGTGACGGGGAAGGCTTGGGGCTGGGCGATGGGGATGGGCGGGGACTGGGGGACGCTGCAATGGGGAGGCAGATAAGAGAGGCGGTGGGAGGTGGCGGAGACGCGGGCAATAATAGCCATGAGCAGAGGCTGTTGGCAAGGTCTTTAGGAACCTCACACCCAATCAACTGCTGTTACCTCTTAGGACATCATCCTTACTCTGCATCACAATTGCCTTGATACAACTTTCACGGGGCAAGTGCCATGTGTGACTACAATGAGAGGGGAGCGGGCCTCAAGCAACATCAATACCTGGCGGTGGCTGCACTGGCATGGGTGGGCCATCGGGGCAGGCTTTCATCTTGGGGCAGCCCCCCGACTCCTCAAATGTGACCGCCGGCGGCCCGGCGGCAAGCCAAGCTTGCAGGCTGTACCACCGCCGCTGGCCGCCCTGGATGTAGGAGATCTCCCCAGTCGTTGCACAGTGTGCGATGGTGCCGTCCTTCAGAGGGCAGCCGGCGGGTGTGGGGGACGGGGACGGTGACGGCGGCCGGGGGCTTGGGGAGGGGGACGGTGAAGGAGACAGCTTTGGGCTGGGGGACGGCGAAGCTGGCTTGGGGCTGGGGGAGGGTGAGAGGGCGACCACGTCACACCTGCCGTAGTCAGCCTGGCAGCCGGTGGTGCAGTAGGCGGGGCCGCCGCCGCAGAAGCCGTCTGCTGAGCAGCACATCCCGCCGCCGCAGCTAGTGCCGCTGGCAGCAAGGCCACAGCGGGGGCGCCCAAGGGCTGCAAAGGCAAGGCAGTAATTGCTCAAACAGTGCATACTGTGCGCAGGAAGGCTGCACGCAGGGAGAGATCATCTGCAAGGTGGTGAGTGTTGACTACAGTGACTCCCACGAAGCCCAATAGCTACCGTGGGCTGGTCCTGCACTTTCATGGCTTGCACCAAGGCAGCGATTAGCACCTGGAGGTGACTGCTAACCCACCCTGCGGTGTGATTGTGGCTCCAGCTGTTGCCTTTGGGGCAGGAGACGCGCTTGCCCTGCACGGCAGCAAGGACGGATGGTCAATGCCGTCCACACCACCTTCCCTGCCTTGTAGAATTTTGAATGGCATGTTCTTCAAGGCCTAGACAGAACGGGATAGTCTGACCAACCATCATGACATCAGGCGTCTGGCGCGCAGGCGCCCAAAAATGCATGCAGACAGACCACCACAAAGGAGCTGGTTTACTCTTCGCCACTTACGACGAAGCCTTGTTCTCGTTCCCGGTGGAGGTTCCTGCAGCGAGGACAAGGATTGCCGATGTTCCGGGGTGCGGATGCTCACCGTCCAATACCAACCAGACCCGGCAAGGCTCACAGGACCGGTTGCTGTAAGGCCGCTGCAGTCGCGTGCTCGGCACGAAGGATGTGATCTTCGGCTGATGAGGCGGTTCTTTCCCCTGGCAGCTGGCACATGGCACTGTTGCAAGACTGCTGAGCCACTTGTCGTGGGTTCACACTCCTACCTGCAGTCGGTGCCAGCAGGTCTCGTGCTGCTAGGCAGGATGGTGTGGTAGCAGCAAGGAGCAACAGGAATAAGAGGGAGATATGTCTAGCCCTGGATGTCATGGTGGCAAGTTCGCCGAGCAAGGGCGCAAAATTTAAACTCAGAACACAATGAAGTGCTTTCATACTGAGACATGGGCATCAGCGAGGTTACAGCCAACCTTGACTGCAGTCGTACGGCGGGAACTCTTGCGCCCCCTCCAGCCTTGGACCTGTCTTACCTTGTCAAGGATCATCTTTGTCATTTACCCGGCTTTGATTCAGGGAAGTTATTAATTCTCTAATGTTGGTGTGCTTGGCTGCCAGAACCCACTGTTGCAGCGGGGTGTGCGTATCGGACTAACTGGCAACAAGGGGTAAGTATGAAACTGACTCACTCCGTACAGACCCTTTGGAAGCTGAACCATGTTCGTGGGGCTTCAAAATACATCCCTCAGGCGTACACTGTGAAAGATGGAAGGGCAGTTGTGACGCCTATATGGGACTCTGAAGGGCACACTGGCGTTAGTACGGGTGTAAAGGGGCAAGAGCTTGACAGCTCTGAGATCATGGTAGGTGCAATCATTGATAAAGGTCTCCCGCTGCAAGCCAGGGTGCCATGCCAGGGCGCAGCCGAGATGATCCTCCTGTATTGAATGTGCCCTTGCTTTGCGCTTGTGTGCAGAAATATACTTCAATAGGACTTCACGGTCCTCAGATGTTCACAAAGGGTATCAGTTACGATGGACACCCCCTTCTTGTGTAGTTTGATCTGCTGGTTCTTTGGCGTTGGCAATCGTCTCAACAGTGAATAACCTGCAAAAAAGAAACGAACAGCGGTGTGATGCGGCTCCTCGGCAAGGTGCGTCAGGGGATGTGACCGTTGCGAGGCTGTCAGAGCTGCGGCAGCTGTCGGTATTATGCAGAGAAAGAGGGTGCTTGGCACGATCAGTGCTCTTTATAGCCGCGTAGGCAGTTTCCACGTTGGGCCACCTTGGGCCATGCTTAGATGTGCACCACTTGTGATGGTGGGCATAAGCTCAACCTGCAACCGGCCGCTGTGCTGCAACAGGTGAAGGTCGAACACAGCGACCTCAGCGGCAGCGCCGTGCTCAGCCAGACAGGCAAAGATGTTGAGATTGAGCTCTCTCAGGGCGGCGCTGCCTGTGGACAGCCAGTGACTCTGACGTTGCTGCTGAAGAACACGCCAGTGAGTGGTGGGGCCGCTTCTGGGCAGCGACTATGTCCCCAAATATGGCTGAAGCCACACCGAGGGCTTTTACAACCAGACCTTATCGGACACGCTGCATCGGCTTGTGCTTCATATGGATTGAGCCTCTCACGCATATTCCTGCTTGCGCGCCCTTGTGCTCCCTTGTCTTGATACTCTCACCGCTTGTGGGCTGCCTCCTGCCTGCAGCTCAACCTGCCGGTGGTGCCACCGGTTGTGCTGTACGGCAACAGGGTGGGTGAGGGCCATCTGGGAATCAAGTTCATGCGGGTGAAGGCGCGGCCGTGGGACACCGCCAGCAAGTGTGTGCAGGTGAACATACTATTTCCTAAATCGTCAACACTTTGCCCACGGAAGCTGCCCCCGTGGTCCCAGGCTACAGGAAGGGTTTACTCACCTAGCCCAGTTCTGAGGCAGTCAGGCCCAAGGCGCCAACCTGGGTTATGCAGCCTGCAGGTTGCTACTGCGATGCACTTTGGCAACAGCACCAACCCCCCACGGCTGGGACCTGGGTATCTCCTCCCCCGCACTGCTCATGTGTTGGCGGCTGGTGAGTTCCTGTCCCGCTCTGTGTCATACCTGTGCAGGTGTCTCTCTCCAGCCCGGACACCGAAGCTCTGGTGGGGCTCAGGAATGCGCTGAATGACGCCCTGCTGCGGCAAGTCACAAAGCAGCCAGCAGGCACAGCGCGCCAGCCGTTGGCGCCCCGCAACCCCAACACCACCCACAGCTCTGGCTTGCAGAAGCAGCAGCTGCAGCGGGGCGGTAGCCGGCTGGCAGGGGGCAGCACACACCTCCGGACAACTTCAAATTCCGGCGCCGCGGCAGGCTTCGTGGGCGTGCCAGCCATGCCACGGGGAGGCTACTGCTCCCGGCCAGCAGCCAGCTTACGGACCTACAACAGCGGCGGCAGCGGCGGGGGCAAGGCTGTCAGCGTGACCACCCTACGAGGAGCTACTGCTGCCGCAGCAGGCACAGCAGGCGCAGCAGCACCGTCAGCCAGCCTGCTGGGGGGTGGTGCTGCCTCGGGGAGCTTCTCCGTGCGTGGGGTTGCGCAGCCCGCGCCCACCGTAACCAGCAGCGCGGACAGCAGGCAGGGCGCGGGGGCGCCGGCGGGGGATGACCTGGCACCGCTCTCGGAGGAGCAGGCCCAGGCGCTGGAGCTAGTGAAGTCTGGGAGGAGCATCTTCTTTACAGGCAAGAAGAGTGTGTGCTGATGGCACACTTTTTCTTTTTTTTTTAGGGGGGGGGGGGGGGGGCGTGACCTGTGAACGTGGATATGTGCCGGACGATGAGTAAAATTGTTCAGTGAAGCTGGGAAGCGAAAGGGCTCTTGCCTGAGTGTCAGCGTGGGAGGCTACTTCCACAGGGGTCAGCCTTTCGTGCTGTCGCTGCTGAGCATGGCTTGTGGTGGCCCTGATAGCAGTCCCCTTGAGGTGCGGGTGGCAGAGAGAGGCTGAACGATTTAGCAAATGGGCTACCAGGGCGCATCCAGAGCTTGTACCATGCGACAAAGTCAGCGGGGGATGCCAGTAGAGCAGCTTACTGAAGCTGCCGCCTTTGTAGGGCCGCAAGGAGCCCAGTTATGAGCATGGGTGGCAGGCAATGCGAACAGGGAGTGAGAGTTGAGCTGTACGAACAAGACTGGATGCAGAACGCGCCTGAGTCTTGCCTGAGTTCTGAGCCAGTAGTTCTGAGCTGCGGTGACACTTCCCTCGCCACAGGCTGTGCTGGCACTGGGAAGTCCCTGCTGCTGCGCTACATACTGAGAGCGCTGCCGTGTGACTCGACATTTGTGACCGGCACGACGGGCCTCGCGGGCTGTGCGCTGGGCGGCATTACCATCAACAGCTTTGCAGGTGAGCCGGCCGGCAGAGCTGAGCGTGTCTGTGCGGTGTCAGCCACCTCCCTGCGCATCTGCGTGTCACCTCCCGGTGCTTCTGAGCTACCTTAGTTCTAATGCTGGTCAGCTCTTTCCCTGCACAGCTGGTGTTGCATGACTCAGCAGGCGCTGATATCTTAGGACAGACTTGTTGGCGCACAAGCTAGCGGGTGCCTTGGGGAGGTCTGGACACAGTCGATCCAGGCTGTGATTACATTATCACAACAGCCGTCAGTAGCAGTAGCAGACCTTCCAAGTCAGACACATGGCTGCAGGTATTGGCCGGGCGGAGGGTGATCTCGAGCAGCTGATTCGCCAGGCTAGCAGGGGCGAGGCCATGCTGAGGTGGCGCCGGGCCACGGCCCTCATAATAGATGAGGTAAGCTACTCAAACAGAGCCACAGAAGCAAGGGGGTTGAGGTTTGTGTCCATTGGAGTACCTGGGCGCGGTGTTGTGAAGGGCGGGCAGTCCAGTTGAGACGAGGATATAGGGGCAGCAGCAGCAGCAGCGGCAGCCATGGCCAGCGTGGCAGCCCCAGATGGTGGTGAACCGCTAAGATTCCGTGGCAGCTGCTGCCGCCTAGATGGGTACATGGGTGGCTGCTTCATGCATGCATGTGGCAAACAGAGGACAAAGCGTGGCTAGATGCTGCCCTTGGCAGGTCTCCATGATGGATGGGCGGCTGTTTGATTCCCTGGAGGCCATCGCGCGGCGCGTGCGGGGCAGCAATGCACCCTTTGGCGGCATCCAGCTGATCCTGTCGGGGGACTTCCACCAGGTGCGACATCTACTCGAGCTTGCATGGAAGAGTAGAAAGTTGACTCATACTGACGGGCCAGCTGGGGCTGCACAGTGACTGGAGCAGGGCAGGGGCCCGTCTGCATGTATTCGTATAAAATTGATGGACTCAGGAGCTCCATAGCCGTGAGTCTGCCTGGCTTCCCTGCAAATGTGCCGTGTCTACACCCCCTGCTAGGTGGCTGCCCTGGCCTGATGTAAGCACGGCAGGCAGGCTGCTGCTGCACGGGCCCTTGTCAAGGCGCGGTTCGTGGTGTCTACACAGCTGCACTGGTCCATCTTGTCCCGCGTCATCATGAGAGATGTCTTTACATGACGCGTCGTGGCAACAGCACTTGTTGCTGCGGCTGTGCAGCTGCCCCCGGTGGCCAAGGGCGGCAGGGAGGCGGAGGCGGCCCGCAAGTTCTGCTTCGAGGCGGAGTCATGGGGGCGCTGCATCCAGGCCTGCGTCCAGCTCACCAGGGTCTTCCGCCAGGTCAGCACATGCATCACGTCATGATGATATGTCCCTGAAGAGCAGACAGCGTGCGCAGGGCAGCAAGGACGCTAGGCTGACCTGGGGGCCGGGACCTACACATACAGAGCTCTTGAAAAGAGGTCAAGCCAGCGTGCGATTCCTCCTGGAAGAGAGCACGTTGTGTGCTTCTGTAGCAGCACATCGACCATCACTTCCCCGTGTAGCAAACTCGGGGAGACTGGGTGCTTGAATCGAGCTTATGAAGGGCAGGGGTGGCCAGATGGTCTGTCACTTGCATCATCATATGCCTGCAGTCTGCCTCTTACAGACCGGCTGTTGACTAGAACCTCTTTCTGCTCTCCTGCCAAGTGCAGTCCAACCGGGAGATTGTGATCCTGCTGTCCAAGGTGCTTAACCTAGCAGCTGATTAAACCAATGCCTTTGCCCCCATGGTATGTGCAGTCCGACCGGGAGTTTGTGGACCTGCTGGCCAAGGTGCGGGGTGGCGCCTGCCCCGAGGCCGTGCTGCGCACGCTGCTGGCGGCGTGCCGGCGGCCGCTTGCCACCGAGGACGGCATCCTGCCCACCAAACTCTACACCCACAGGTGGGTGAGAACACCAGACCTGGTGCCGGTACCTCCCTTATGGGCGTTTGCGTGCGTGAAGTACATGGCATGAAGGGGGGGACGGGCGCATCCTGCCCATGAAGCCCTACATCCACCGCTTAGTAGGGCGACAATACTGCAAACACTCCATTTGCCTGACGTGTTAGTGTGTCAACCGTTTGTGAGGCACGCACTCATGCGGGTAGGCAGCCTCGACCACCAAGGTGTATGCCCCGCGCTGCATGGAGCTGGGCATATGAAACAGAGGGGTCTGAGATGTGACAGCAGCATTGCAGGCACACAACCTATTTTCCGGCCGAATACTGAAACTCTGTATCGAGTTGGTGTATATATGTAGGTATCCGTCAAGGGCCCTCCCCCCCTTGCCACCACCACCACGACCACCAAACACACACTCAATACCTCCACCAGTGCAAAACACCTGCCCACCGCCAGCGTCACCCTTGCATGCCCAGCACCACTTGACATGCCTGCCCAATACAAGGCTGTCCGCATGTGCATGGTGCAGGGAGGACGTGGACAAGATCAACGCCCAGCAGCTGGGGGAGCTCACCTCCCCCCCCGTCAGGTTCCTGGCCCAGGACGTGGGCGCCGCCGAGGTGCTGGCGGCTGCCTGCCCCGCCAGGAGGGAGCTGGAACTCAGAGTCGGGGCACAGGTGAGGCTGCGTAAAGGTCTATCGCATGCCATGCAAACAGTCATGATTAGTCGTGGAAGCGCAACTGAGGCTGCCTGCCCCGACAGGAGGGAGCTAGAGCTGAGAGTCGGGGCACAGGTGTGAGGCTGGGTAGTTGCCTTAACAATACTGGGAGAGAGTCATGTGTGTAGCTGTGTAGTTGGTGCTGAGGTCTCATGCCCCACCAAGAGGGAGCTGGAGCTGAGAGTCGGGGCACAGGTGAGGCTGGGTGGAGGTGTATAGCATGCTATGAAAGCAGTCATGGGTTGCTGGCTGTGCAGTTGGAGGTGAGGTTCCTGTTTCTGCCTGTGGTACTGCTAGCATGCAACCTGAGCCACCAGCAGGGGCTAGAAAAATGGTGCACACAGCATGATGGAATGCCATGCGGGCAGCCAGTACTGCACAAGCACCTACCCTCCTCACCCTACGAAGGCCTCCACCCTTGCTGCAGGTCATGCTGCTGCGCAACCTGAGCCACCGGCAGGGGCTGGTGAATGGGGCGCGGGGCGTGGTGGAGCGCCTTGCGGGCAGCCAGCAGCTGCCTGTGGTGCGGTTCACCAACGGGGAGGTGGTGACGGTGGGCAAGGAGAAGTGGACCATCAGCGTGGGTGGGTGTGCCGCTTGTTGTGAGGAGATTGGAAGGGTTCCGGTGGG